>CAUJNA010000264.1:0-280020 GCA_963377175.1 Effrenium voratum
CCTGGCTCGAGGCTGCCGCTTGGCCGGGCAGCTGCGGCGGCCGATCTTCGCGAACTCTCTGCCGTTGGGCGCTCGCGGCAGCAGCCGCCGCCGGGCATGGCACAGCTGCCAGCCCGTTGTCAATGGCCCAGCAGCGCGGCCAGTTGCATTGCGTTTGCGCTTGCTGCTCCACAAACTTCGGCTGGGTTGACTTGAGCGCACTCGCATAATGCAGTGGACCGCACGGTGGCCACAGCCTGCCTGCCTGGTCTGGGTGCACCATCTTGAAGGCTCTTTTCACACCCGCTGCGATCCCAGCTTCACTGGCATCGTGCGGTATGTTCATGCTGCAAAAATTGCTTGGAGCAGGTAAATGGTAGCGTGCTCACAGCTTTGGCAAAAAAGGCTGCGGTCATGTGCAACTACAGTTTCAACTCTTCGTGATGTTGGTGCCGTGTGCTGCAGGATGCCACTGGCCACAGGTGTAACGCTACAGAATGCTTTAAATAAAGAGGGGGGGGTCTCTTTTTTTTTCTATAGCATTCCGTAGCGTTACAGTTGGGTTTGCGCCCACGTTTTACACGAGGCGGCAGCTTGCAGTTTCGCTACAGCTTAGCTTGGCTTGGCTGGGCTTTGCGCAAGGATAAGGCAATGTGCTTCGCACGCAGCCTCATTTGTTTGTGGTGTCGTCCACTTCTTCGGCTGCGTTCTGACAGTCTTCGACATCAGAGGCAACTTAAGCTTCTTCGGCGGCTGGCTGCTCCTCGTCCGCAGTGGAATGTTGCCCTCCTGCAGCTGGGCTTCGCCCTGCCGCCTCGGCAGTCGGGCTTCGCCCTGCCGTCGCGGAGCTTGCCTGTCCTGGCTCAGCAGCTGGCTGCGCATCCACCGGAGCCTCGTCTTGCCCCGCCGCGGCCGTGGATGGCTGCTGCCGCTTCATCAGCCACTCGAGATCGGCGGCACTCAAGCGCCCCGCAGCCCTGATGAGACGACGTCTCTTCCTTGGCTGACAGGCTTTTCACAACTGCTAACAATGAATACTGAACAAAAGACAAGACGCCGCATTTCCAACTTCAGCAACTTGGACTGCTCACGAAGCTGTCGCTTCAGATCCGTGCGACGACACTTCATCTCCTCCACATTCATTGCAGTGGGCGAGGCTCAGGCTGAGATGCGATTGAAATGGCTGTCCGACCGCTTGCTGTTGCTAACCGCACCTGCACCTAGTGCTTAACGCTACCGGCAGCCTAAAACAAAGCCTTGCCTGAACAGTCACTCCGCGCAAAATCCTTTTCGCGCCATAGCCCTGCCTTGGGCAGACGCTTGACGCGCAACAGCGTCACTGGGCTTCGCGCTATCCACTGACGGACGCACGCTGCACGCACTCCGCCCAAGCCAGTGAAACTCATAGCGCTGGGCGACGCCTTTGGCGGACGTCGCCCTTTGCTCTGCAACACTGTTTTAGGGGATGAATTGCGACCCCCGCAGACACGTCTCTGGTATGTTCACTCCAGGACCAGCGCTCCCTCGACATCGCAGCAAGGATCACGCCGCTGGAGGTCGACACCAAGGTGGCCAACGCTCTTCTGGGCGTTGTGTCCGCTGCCAGCGCTGGCCTCCAGGCTCGCAAGTCGAGACGCCTCCATCTTGGGCCTGCAGGCCTCCAAGGCGGACGCCAGCGTACGGTACGCCTGCTGTCGGCCGTCGACACTTCCTCTGAGGTGGACTAAGATAGCGGCAGCCCTTCTGGACGCAGTCGCCACAAGGCGGACGCCAGCGCGCGCTCTTTACGGTGGACGGGTTGGACACGCCGCTGGAGGTAGACCAAGATAGCCCTGCTGGGTCTCGCCACCGAGGCCGTCGCAGCGCAGCTTGCTAGCCGGGACGCCCAAGGCCGACGCGACACTCTGGCTGTTGGAGCGCATAAAAAAATTGCCTAGTGTGGTCAGGGTGGGCTCCAGCAGCACCTCGCCCAGGGTGGCCAGCGTGACGTCGTCGGCTTCTCCGTCGAGCAAGATCTCTCCCGTAGGGAGATAGCGCCTTATTGTATAGGGTGGATTGCGTTTGCTCCATGTGTTTTGGTGAACCCTCGCTTGGTCCTATTTTTGGACCGTTGCTGTCTCATCCTTTTGACTTGCATGAGTTGCGCTTTGTGCTTACTTGTGCAATCATGCATTTCTCACTTGGATTGAAAATTGTTTGTATTCCCGTTGCTTTGGCTAGGTGCACCCTGCATTTTTGAACAGGGGGGTGTGTCATTGATGACGCATCTTTGAGAGGGACGAGCAAATCGCAGATCATGAAGACGAAGGTTATTGCCTCTCAGCACGTTAGCGAGGACAATGGAGCCGCTGTTCTTCCTCCCTTTGGGTCTGATGGCGGTGATGGAGAAGAAACCTGCGTCGTGAAAAGGCACGTTGTGTTGAAGATGCGCGTTGGAAGTGTGGGGGTTTGACAACCTTGCAACAGCCATGGGAACGAGGGGTCATGGGCCACATTGTTGGTACAGGCCCGAAACCAATTTTGGCATGGGCGAAGTTGGAAATTCACTGTCGGCTGTACATTCTGGAACAGGACGTAGTGACGCTCTTCATGCGCCTGCGTGTGGGATCCCTGTTTTTACACATGTGGTCAAGTTCTCGAGAACTCCAGAAACCTTGACAGAACGTAACGTTGCCCTCCAAAGATGGTGTTGCGTCCTGGGCTCTCAGTACGACTGTATGGACAGTGGTGAACAGCTTGCAAGATGCAGGGACGAATCTGAGCGTCTTGGAATTCTTGACTATATTTTGGGGGGCAAGAGCACAGCCACTTTGAACAAGCGTTCTCGGTGCATCACCAGGTGGATGTCGTGGTGCAACGAGCAAAACGACGTCGGGGGGGCCTTTTTGCCCTTTTCGACGGTATGTTTTGAAGCTCAAGCATGAAGAAAGGCAGAGCGCAATCAGGGAGTTTCTTGAGACATTACAGTTTTGCAGACATGTGATGGGCATTCACTTTCAGGAAGGGCTGCTTGATAGTCCCGTCTTGAAGGGCATTTATCGATCAGCCTTGACCAGCAGGAAGGAAGTCAAACAGGCGCGGCCCCTGACAGTTGTGGAAATTATGGCCCTGGAGGAGCATTGATTTCGGTCACCCTGTCGATCGTTTCGCTCTGGGTGTGTTCTTGTTTCAACTATACAGCAGGGCACGCGTTTCAGACATCCGCAACATCGACGGGGTCGTTGTGGACATCACGGTCGTCACGGATATATCGAGGCGCGGACCCATGATCACAAATCGAAACGCATTTCAGGATGCATGGGCCTCGCGTTGCATTTGGTTGCACCCATACAGGGCTTGTGCAGTGAACCCTGGGGACTTGCGTTCGTTGATGCAGCAGCTGCAGCAGGTTTTGAATTCAAAAAGGGACACAAAGGTCCTTTGCTTCCAGCAGTCAGCAGGGAACTGGGTGCAACGAGCAGTGACGTCAGGCGAAACCGGTGACTGGCTTATCAAGGTCTTAAGGACTTTGTTATCTGCTGATCCTGCGCCCGGGATTTCAAGCCACAGCCTCAAATGCACGACTTTGAGTTGGATGGCCAAGGCAGGATTCTCCGAGCCTACTCGTATGATTTTGGGACATCACTCCATGAAACAAGAAATCTTTGGAGAGTTACTCGCGTGACCTGCGCTCGGGACCCTTAAGGGAGTATGAGAGCTGCGTTGCTTCAACACGCAGTGGTGCATTCTTGCCTGATCAGTCGCGCAGTGGTTATTTCAGAGCGGGCTGGGAGAGCTTCTTTGAGGGGCTGGCGCCGGAAGCTAAAGAAGCCAAGACTGTGCAAACATTTGATGTGTTGATCAATGCAAGCCTTGAAAAGGCAGATGACCTGCCAGCAGATGCTCAGCCTGTTCAGGCTGAAAGCTCAGGAATCCCCAAGGCGATGACTTCCTGATCAGGAGAACCCGCCCGGCATGTTCGAGTCAGTGGTCACTCAAACTATCGATGATTGGAAACCTGGGTGCACTGTCTGGCAGAATAGGAAGACCAAGACTCTTCACTTGCAAGCCGAAGGCAGCAAGGGAAACACATTCATATGTGGACGCAACAGAAGCGAAGACTGTGTTGACTTCTCAGGGAGGCGTGTGTGCAGTGACTCCTGGAAGTGCAAACAGTGCAACATTGGCAGACCCGTAAGGGATGTTGATGCCATGGTGACTCTCTTTGACCGGTTGAAGACCAAACGTGTGAGATGAGCGCGGAAAACGTTGCGTTGAAGCCTCTCTCATTTGCACAGACAGCCTTGTACATATTTTTCGAGTTTGCTGTGCTTGACATGCAAGTGCATGATGACGAGCAGGTGCTCGCTTGGATGCATGTGCATCTCCGGTCCAAGTGGATCAGTGCAAGTGCGCTTTGACTAGCACGCAGGTGCATGCTGTGGGTTTCGTGACACATGATCATGTGACTCACATACAGCTGAAGACTTGTGAACAGCAAACAGCGTCTGCAACAATTTCCTGTTTTCGAGACTTTATTTCACCATTGCTGTCATGGAGGGCGCAGACGGAAACTGACCAAACTGGTTCACACGGTGCCTGCCTTCGAAGAACTCGCAGCTTTTTGTCCTGGAGAATCGGAGCAGCACAAGCATCTGCCCTGGGGGTACAACCCTGTTCTGAAACAGTGGACCACAGCTGAAGAAACAGCTTATCCTTCCAAGTTGTGTCAGACGTGGGCTGCCCTCACACTGGTCGCAGCCACAGATTTACATGTCGGCCGGGTGCCTAGATGACTTCACGCGTACGGACCACCGAGCCGCACGTGCATCACTTGGAATGCAAGCCGCAACACAAAAGATCCCGCCTCTTGTGCGGGAGTTCAAGGACATTGTGACTTTGCAAGGACCAGCAGATCTCATGCCCACATCAAAGTTGCAGGCAACCTGGACGATTCCCCATGCCATCAGATTACAGCATGCTGCCAGCTGGCTCTAGAGTCATTCGCACGCAGTTTCAGGGGGTGATGGAGGCGGTGCGGAACGACAAACACCATTTTCATGGCTTACCTGATGCAATATCTGCCGAGAAGGACGATGTCGCTGTGGTGGAAACCGATATTGGACAGGCAAAACACATCATCGGCGTTCCCTGCATGCCTCAAGAGTTTTTGTCTAAAGCATGCTCAGTATCGCGCCCAAGACATTTGCTGAGCGGAGTGCCTGACAAGCTCAAATCATGCATTTTGCAGTTGCCATTGATGAGTGACAGCAGCCTGGCCGCTTATCGCGCTGAACAGATCCGAAAGTGGGTTCTCAGGGAGCTTCGCGAACGTGAGCGTGGAGTTAAGAACGAAATCCCTGAGCGTTGCAAAAAGGTGCTGACTAAGAAGAGGTTGCTGCTTTTCGAAGAAATGCTGAATGAAACGGGCCACGGAGATGGGAATCTTGTCAAAGACCTGCAGCAAGGTTTCAATCTCACTGGACCCATACCTTCAGTTCCCGGTTTCAGGAAGAAGTTGACACCTGCTACCTTGACGGAGGATGATTTGCGCAGAAATGCAGGATGAGGAAAGCCACTCTGATGTCCACAAGAGCTGGACGCTGCCGTCATGGAAGCCACCTCCAAGGAGCTGGAAAAGGGGTGGCTGACAGGACCTTTCTCCGAGACATATCTTGAGCCGCATGCTTGTGTGTCTCGAAGGTTCGGGATCAAGCAGAAGAATAAGTACCGGCCGATTGACAATCTCAGGGAGAGTAACATTAATTAACAGCACGACCTCTGCTGAAGACACAATCCCCGTCGTGCACACGGCAGATGTCATCGGAGCAGGAATCTGTGTGCGCGTGCAGGCTGAAAAGGATGAGGGGCTCACTCAGGGCTGTGTTCTCAGGACGTGGGATTTAGCCAAAGCCTACAAACAGCTTCCCCTCCACTCGGACTCTCTGGCATACAGGTACCTCTCTGTTTACAATCCTGGAGTGGGTCGCGCAGAGATTTACCAGCAGCTGGTTTTACCCTTTGGGTCGCGCGCATCAGTTCATTCTTTTGTACGTGTAGCATCAGCAATTTGGAGGATCGGTGGTATCTCTCATGTTGCACTGGAATTGCTATTTCGATGACTACATTGTGTTTGAACGACCAGCTCTGGCCAGGCGCTCGGACATGTGTGTGACCGTGCTCTTCGCAGCTCTCGGGTGGGATAAAGACGACAGTTTTTCCAAACTGGGGAATACAGACTGGGACTGGTGCGCTTCCAGAACACTGAGAGTCGGCGGTCCGAGCTCTATGAGGACATCAAAGCTCATCTGACGAAGGGAACTTTGAACCCCAAGGGGGGAGCGCGTTTGAGAGGGCGAATGCTATTTGCCGAAAATCAGCTCTTTGGGAGGCGATGTTTGGCTGCCATGAGGACGCTTTCTTTCCACCTTCGTACCGGGAAGCCGCGTTTGGCCACAGATACATCTCATGCTCTGGAGTTCTTGATGGATCATTTCCAAAATGGGGTTCTTGCTTCCCTCTGTGGTCACTGCACAAACTTCTGCTGCTGTGAGCATCAAAGAAAAATGTTGCTGCACATTGGTCGTCTTTGGATCAACCAGGACCCCACCCAGGCCTCCAGGTTTCATGTTTCCAGGTTCGTAGGCTGCATCCACATACAAGTGCAGAACTTCGTTCAACGCGCAACTTATTTCATGTGGGCGACCATTCATGAGCTTGAATGCCTAGCCATGCTTGCGGGTGTTAAGGTCTGGGCTAATCATCTCAGACACAAACATGTCATCCTTTTCACGGACAACAACGGCTCTCTGGGAGCCATGATTTCGGGTGTCCGCCGAAACTCTGCAGGTGCCGACATAGTGCGTTGCTTTGACGCTTTTGTGGACAGTTTGGGGTGCGTCGTCTGGTTTGAAGAGTCAACACGGCTTCGAACCCAGCAGATGAACCCTCGCGAAATACTTCGTGCAGCGGCCTTGGAGAAGCAGTTTCCATCGACTTGAGAGATGTGAGCCACATGCTCTCAGAGTTCAGGAGCAGGGGGTGATTCGTGAGCCATGTGCCTCAGAACAGTACCTTGACGCGAAGCGCGGGGTGACTTGAACAATCCCCCTTGCATCCGGTGGAAAAAGATCTTAGTGTGATGCGCTGAGTCCACACATTTGATTTTTATTCTGTATGCAAAGCTTCGCTGTGCGCCGACCTGTTTGATGCTGGTTGCATCTATGATTTAATCCCCCTGACAATAAGCAAGATCTCTCCCGTAGGGAGATAGCGCCTTATTGTATAGGGTGGATTGCGTTTGGTCTCCATGTGTTTTGGTGAACCCTCGCTTGGTCCTATTTTTGGACCGTTGCTGTCTCATCCTTTTGACTTGCGTGAGTTGCGCTTTGTGCTTTACTTGTGCAATCATGCATTTCTCACTTGGATTGAAAATTGTTTATATTCCCGTTGCTTTGGCTAGGGTGGGTGGGAGGGTACTCTCGCGCTCGCCATGAAAGCGCGACGTTGGTACACCCTTCAGAACAGTACCTTGACGCGAAGCGCGGGGTGACTTGAACAATCCCCCTTGCATCCGGTGGAAAAAGATCTTAGTGTGATGCGCTGAGTCCACACATTTGATTTTTATTCTGTACGCAAAGCTTCGCTGTGCGCCGACCTGTTTGATGCTGGTTGCATCTATGATTTAATCCCCCTGACAATAAGGAACTCGTGCTTCAGCAGCAGGGCCGAGGCCGTCGTGTCCGCCTCGACCTCGACGGAGTTGCCGGCCTTCAGGGTCGCGGTCAGGATCTGAAGGCCGTAGACTTCCACCGTTCCTGCCGTCTGGTTGGGCAGGCCCGGCGCCTGGAAGTGCGACCCGAGCTTTGCAATTCCGTTCGGCGGCACGGTGAAGTACATCTTAGCCGTGCTCCAGGCGCCCTGGTCACCCACGAAGCTGCCGTACAGGGGGTCGTAGACGTTGTCGGTCTCGGACATGTGCGCCACAAAGTTGAAGGCCGTGCCGAGCACCGGCAGGCGAAGAGGAGCTCTCGGCCGGGCGTCAAGTTGTAGGTGCGCGCCGAGGTGTAGTAGGCCAGCAGCGCAGCCGAAATGGCGCTGGTCGTTTCGGCGTCCTGCGCCGCTCCTGTTCGGTAGTCGACCAACAGCGCGTCCACTTGCGCCGAGGTGTAGTATAAGGCCAGCAGCGCAGCCGCGAGGGCCGCGTCCGCCGCCGCGACGGAGTAGCAGTCGGCCGTGATGCGCCCGTGTCGGCGCCGTTGGCCAGCGCAGCAGAGAGAGGAGCTTCGAGATGCAGGTTGCGAACGACGTTGCTTCCGCGAACGAGCTCCCAAGTCGTGAAGCCCGCCCAGGCCGGCGCGTTAGCAATTCCGCCGCCGGAAAGCTGCAGGGCGGCGAGGTCCGCGAGGATTGCGTCGAGGGCGCTCTGGAGCGCGGTCTCGCTGGCGGAGAGCGCGGCGTTCGTGGCGAGTGCCATTCAGTCCGAATTCCGGCCGTTATAAGTTTCCGCAAGTACGTGTCACCCCGTGACACAGTCCGTGGGTGGCCTTTTTCACGACCTGAAAGCGAGGCCGGCTGCGCGGCTTCGGTTTTGGAGCGGTGAGGCCGGCTGGGCGGCTTTGGTCTTGGAGCGAGGCCGGCTGTGCGGCTTCGGTCTGGAAGCTCAGTCCTGGAGTCCGGAGCAGGTATCGTATTTCCGATACGTGATCCGGACTGAAAAAGCGCAATCGGCACACATTCGGAGCCCGCACCAGGCCCGCACCAGGCCCGCACCAGGCCCGCACCAGGGTTTTTCGGGCAAAATCGGAAGCTTGGAGCGAAGTCGGAATTCCGACCTCGGTGGGAGAGCGAAGTCGGAATTCCGACCTCGCAGCCATTGGCAAAAAAGCGCGCTGCGGTCCTCCCACGGGAGGACTTACATTTTTTTCCTGATTCCGACCTTGGGTGGCGCGGGCTCGGCAGGCTGGTGCGCTTGCCGCTACATAGCACGTGCTCGGCTACCAGGACATGAATTGAGGGAAAATATCATTCAATTCAAGTCCAGGCCGTGATACCTATATACAGAAAACTAGGCGTGGCGTGCATAGTTTCATATATCCGAGCCCTGGTCAGCGAGACACTCCCCTCGAAAATTTCGGGACAAATCGCCGAAAATTTCGGCACAGATCGCCGAAAATTTCGGGACAGATCGCCGAACATTTCGTTCGGCCGGGCAGGTGGCGCGGCCGGATGGCTTTGATGCCGGGCAGGTGGCGCGGCCGGGTGGCTTTGATGCCGGGCAGGTGGCGCGGCAGGGTGGAGGCTTCAATGCCGAGCAGGTGGCGCGGCAGGGTGGCTTGGATGCCGGGCAGGTGGCGCGGCGGCGGAGGCTTCGACACCCGGCAGGGACAGTGCGCCCGAAGTGCCAAGCTGCCACCGTATGACCGTATGACCGTATGACTCGGCAGGCTGGCGTGGCCTTGATGCCGGGCAGGTGGCGCGGCAGCGGAGGCTTCGATGCCAGGCATGACATTCTTGAGGCAAATTTGAATTGTCTTGAAGCAACGATGGCGCAACATTGGATCAATAGTGCGCAGCCCGGAGCAGCGAACTGCGCGAACTGCGCAGCGACTGCAGTGACAGCTGCAGACTGCGCCGCGCGAAAGCGCGAACATAGAACATCGCACCTCTCTCTTTAGAGGGGGTTTCCCAAATGGATTCTATTCCACCTGGTAGGCTCCTGGCACTCGTCCGTCCAGGAAACGACCTCGTCCTGCGAAGGATTTGAAACCTAAAACGCTGCGTGCAGTCGTGTGGCTGCAACATAACGACCCCTAGATATGCGGTTTGGCAAAATGTCCCGCAGCTGCCTTTGTTTCTGCGCAAAGGAAACCCTGGCTTTGCTGGCTTCTGGCTGGCTTCTGGCTGGCTTCTGGCATCTGGCTGGCTTCTGGCTGGGTGGCTTCTGGCTGGGTTCTGGCTGGTTCTGGCTGGCTTCTGGCTGGGTTTGCTGGCTCTCAAAAAAAGAGGTTTCTGGCTGGCTTCTGGCTGGCTTCTGGCTGGTTGTGGCTGGCTTCTGGCTGGCTTTCTGGCTGGCTTTCTGGCTGGCTTCTGGCTGGGTTTGGTTGGCTAAAAAAGAGGTTTGGTTGGCTTCTGGCTGGCTTCTGGCTGGCTTCTGGCTGGCTTCTGGCTGGCTTCTGGCTGGCTTCTGGCTGGCTTCTGGCTGAGTTCTGGCTGGCTTCTGGCTGGCTTTCTGGCTGGCTTCTCTTTTTTTCCCTGTTTTCTTTAGCTCGCCTTGCAGAAGCGCAGCTGCGGGGCATTTTGCAAGCATATCTAGGGGTCGTTATGTTGCAGCCACACGCCTGCACGCAGCGTCTTAGGTTTCGAATCCTTCGCAGGAGGAGGTTGTTTCCTGGACGGACGAGTGCCAGGAGCCTACCAGGTGGAATAGAATCCATTTGGGAAACCCCCTCTAAAGAGAGAGCCAGCGGCCTCCCTGCGACGCGCTGCGCTGCGCTGCTCGAGGCCGAGCGCTCGCACCAGCGGCGTCGCATCGACTCCTCAGATCGCGAGACCGTGGCGCAAGTCTCCAGAGCTGGGCGACGTTGCTGCTGAGGCTCTTCACGCCCCGGCCACGCGCACCCAGCGGGCAGAGCTTGCCCTGCGCTGGCTTGAGGCTGATGAGGTGTGGCGCGGGCGGCGGGTCGTGTGGGACGTGACCAGATATCACGGGGGCTCGCCGCCGCCCCCGCCCCGACGTGGAGGAGCTCATTGATGAGTGGCGGGCGACGCTGTAGAGTAGAGACGAGAGTCAAAAGGGAGGGGGGAGCCTGGGGCCTCTCTATAGCCTCCGCTGGGGGGACTGCCCGCGGCTCGGGAGCTGCGTTTTCGGGATCCCTGTGCGCCCGTTTTCCGGCCACCCCTCCAAGCCAAACCTTGCCCCCATCTCCCCGCTCTCGACGGAGGCTACCCTGTATACCTTTTCGCTCCAGGCTATCTCGTTGACCCTGTAGGAGCCCCTGCTTTCGATCGGCTTAACCCTGATCCTAACCATAATTTCCGGGCGGGTCACCTTGTGTTTGGCCCTGCGCTCGATGTTGCGCAGAGCAATCTCGGTCATTTCGGGGTCGGAGTAGGCGAGGTTCGGCGCCACCTGCGTGGTCGCACGCTTCCTTCCGTTGATTTGGTTCAAGACGTCAGGCAGCCCCGCCGGCCCGCTCCGGCTGCTATGCGACGCAACATGGCCTCCTTGATGGTGCGGATGGTGCGCTCTGCGAAGTAAGCGTGGCCCCAGGTCACCTGCTTCTCGATGTCCCAGAAATCCATCAGCTCCTTGAACTCCCTGTTGAACTCGGAGCCGTCGGAGTACACGTTGGCCAGGACCACGCTGCGTCCGCTGAGTTTGTGCTAATGATAACACCTCCGTTTGAACTGACGCTTGAACGCGAGCTTGGTTGAGTACAGTTGCATGTGAACAGCAATGACTGTGAGATCGATGCAGGCTTTTGGAGTTCAAAATAATTCGCATGGTAGCGGAGCACTGGCAACGTCCAGTGCCGCATAGTGCCTCGCCCGCGACTGTGGATGGTTTCTTGTATTCCGAGTATTGGCATTTGTATTTGATACATAGCTGGTATTGATGCAGGGATCGCAGCCGGGCTCACCGCAGGCACAGGCATCAGCCTCGACAGCGCCGCAACAGACGACAAATGGAGCAGGATTAGATCTTGCAGCCTGGATCGCGAATGTCCAGGAAGTGACACAAAGGGCAGTTGAGATTGCACACGTAAATGCATCATCTGTCCAGCAGCTGATAGCAGCGCAGCAACTGGAGCGAGATTCGGCGTTGCAGCCGGACCGACAAGAGCAAGTTTTGCAGGGCAAAGATCTGGCTAGGCTTTTGAAGCAACCGGACAAGTTCGAGGCGCAGACGCGAGACCAGGAAATCGCAGGCTGGCGCACTTGGTCATGGTCTTTGGAGCAGTACCTAGGTGCGTTAGACTTTGAGTTTGTTGATGAGCTTGCAACCGTTAAGTCGACGGAGAGCGCAATGTCAGCAGATAGTTTTGCAGAAGGCACGCTGCGAAGAAGTAGGTTGCTGTATTCGATACTTGCGGGACTACTTCATGAGAGAGGCTGTCAAATGTTGAAAAGTGTGACGGACAGGAATGGTTATGAAGCCTACAGACGCTTGTCGCAGGATTTGGTCCCCAACAGCAGATCACGTGTTCTTTCACTTTTGCATATGTTGGGAGAGTGGCCTGTGTTCGAACCGAAGCAGGGTATTCACATGCAGTTGAATCGGTTGGAGGATGCTATGCTGGAGTATGAAACCATTTCGGGAACTTCACTTAGCGAAAACCAGAAGTTGGCGACACTGCTTAGATGTCTTACAGGGCAACTGCGGTCACATTGCAACTTGGTTGTGACAGACAAAACGACGTATAACGAACTGCGAGCGATGATTTTGAGGTACGACGCAGCTGTTACCCGTTGGGAACCTGCACTCATGCGAAGTTTTGAAATTGCGCGTGGATCAACTTCGGACAATCCTACGCCCATGGATGTTGACCGAGTGCAGAAAGGAAAAGGAAAAGGGAAAGGCGGTTACAAAGGTGGAAAAGGAGATTATAAAGGTGACAAAGGAAAAGGCAAAGGAAAAGGAAAATTTGACAACAAAGGTGGCAAAGGCAGTGGTAAGCATGGCAAGAGCGACAACTACAACACAGGTAAGGGAAAAGGCGGGGACTCCTGCCTTTACTGTGGTAAACCTGGACACTGGAAGAGAGATTGTCGCAAGCTGAAATGGGACAAAGAGCACAACAACGTGAGGCTGACAAGCAGCACAAGTGGAGACATGCAGACTTCAGGCGGCCAGCACCACGTGCCACCACCACCTAGCACAGGAGGAACCGCTTCAGTGCCACAGAGCAGTGCAGCATCGAATGCATCGACCGGCACATTTCGGACGGCTTCAAATGTTAGACGCGTTTCGGGTGCAACTGTGTACCGCATTGATGAAGATCAGAAACCATATGATTTGACGATTTTTGCGCTTGAAGAACAGGACAGTGAACCAGAGTACGATGTGCAGTTTCTTCGGATGATTCAGCATGTGCGTGTGGTTCAGTCCTTGTGTAGTCATGATAGCAGTTTTCATGGCACAATCAAAGAGCATGCAGAGCCAGACAAGAAAGCAAGCGCAACAACAACAACAGCTGACATGCCAGACATTTCCACATGTGAGTTTTTCGACATTGCAGCTACGGACACCGATGGAAACTGGGATTTCATTGGATTTGATCAGCGGATGATTGAGGTGCGGATGATCACGCCGGACATGGGCAACGCCACAGGCATTGTTGAGATCATTCTTGACAGTGGAGCCGATGTGTCGTGCTTGCCTTACGAGTATTCAGCAGTTGGCGTGGAAACTCAAATGTCAGGTTTTTACAGAGACGCTGCAGGAAACCCGCTGAACGTGACCGGAACCAGGAGAGCGATCGTGCAGCTCGGAGATGCTCAGTTTGTGGAAAACTTTATCGTTGGAGGTGTGACTGCTCCGTTGATTGCAGTAGGGAAACTGTTTCGGTCAGGTTGGAGCTTGGTGCATCATGACAATGGCCAGACAGTGCTTACTAACGGTGTGCATTCAGTGGATGTGTATTACAAGCGCAACAGTTTGTGTGCCGCTGGGAATGTTCTCGCAATCATGGCAGTTGGAACATCAGGACTTGAAAGCAGCGAGCATTGCGAGTTTGGTACAGACTTGCAACTTGAGCTGTCAGGTGATCACGTGGAGAACCCAGACACGGATATGGCACAGGCCTCGGAACATGAAGACGAAGTTTCAAAGCAGTTTTGGGGAGAAGAGATTTTTCCGAGTGATTTTGTGCCTGGCATTGATTTTTCGGTGGATGATGATTCGTTTACGGATGTGCATGGAGCAGATTCAGATGGATGTGTGAGAAAGGTGACACTGACAGATGCGATTGCGAATCTGCAGGGCTATTGGATCCAGCTCTCATCACATGTTTATGGTATCAAATATATTGGTCAGGAGTTCATGGATGTGACGCAAACTCTGCCGAACAAGGGTTTGGAATTTCGGACAACATTAGTCCTTGGAGATGATGGAAATTGGATACTGATTGAATTTGAGCAGAAGTTGGATGAGTTGGAGAATCCCACGAAGCATATTTTGCATGCAAGGGAGCCGAGACAGATCATCACATTCGGCTATAGGCGACCTCATAGGCCTGAGCAGCTTGGGTTTGTTTATGATTTCTTTCCTGGAGATGGAGCAGATGAGAAAAAGGTGGAACCGATGCAAGATACACCTGTTGAGACAGACCAAGCAGAGAATGCAGAAGAAGAGAAAAGAGATTCCAGAGCCTTGGAGGAGCTGGAGGTTGCAGTAGATGCAGCGCAACGGGATGTTCCTCGGCCTGAGGACGTGCCGAGCGTGGAGGTCTCAGGAGAGGTCCTCAGGGAGGACTCATCAGTCAAGGAGCTCAGAGCCGCATGCAGGGCTTTGGGATTAGGACAATCAGGTGGGAAGAAGGTCATGTATAAGCGCCTTGTGTCTCATCAGAATGCCTTGCGTTTGCGTGAACAGCATCAGCAGTCTCGTGCACTGGAGCCGGAGGAGCGCGAGCCTAAGACTGTGAAACCGGTTGAGCAGCCAACAGAGCATGAAAGGTTGCAACATGAGTACACTCACCTGCCATACAAGCCATGGTGCAGTTTCTGTGTGAAGCACAAAGCCAGAGAGGACAAGCATATGCGGAATTCGGCATCTGACCGTGGAGATTCAGTGGTGTCGTTTGATTTTTGTTTTACGGCCAGGTTTGCAGATGAACCGAAGCTTGCGGTCTTGGTGGTGCACGACAAGTTCACCAAAACAGTCGAGGCCTTACCAGTCGAGACCACAGGTGGAAAGGATTTGAGACACCTTGCCCATGAAGTTTGCAGATTCATTGCATATCTTGGGTATCAGAGTTGCACAATCAGATCGGACAGCGAACCTCGGATGCACAAGTTGCATGAGCTGATCAGTGCACAGCGCTTGCAGCAGGGACTGGCCACAAAGTCGGAATTCAAGAAACCCCATGATTCAAAGGGGAATGGAGTGATTGAACAGGTGGTTCAGTCGCTGCGACAGCAGTGCAATTTACTCCTGGATCAGTTCGAGGAAGCGACAAAGACAAAAGTTTCTTCCATGCACCCTATGCATAGCTGGTGTTGGAAGCATTCGGCTTTTATTTTGAACCGGTTTGCATGCAGCCATGGTCAAACGGCTTACGAGCGCACAACGAACAAGCCGTATGTGGGGACAATTTCGAAGTTTTACGAGCGCACAACGAACAAGCCGTATGAGCTGGTTTATGCAAGGGTGAAGCAGCAAGTGAAAGGACAGCCTCGCTATCTCAGGGCGATGTGGCTGACAAAGGTCCCCACAACAGACAGCCATGTGGTAGTCACGGCCGGTGGACATTTGGTTGCTTGCAGATCTGTGAGGGCTAGCAGCCAAGTGTGGGATGGCAGCATGAAAGATGTGCTGCAGAAGCATGCCTGGGATTATCCTGGACTCATGGCGGGAGCGATAGCAGTGGCGCAGGCAAAAGGACGTGAAGCTTTGCCCGTTGCAGATGTGTTTCCGTTGGTTGACGATGGAGCGCCTTTGGAATCTTTGCTCAGTGTAGACACGGTGGAGGTTCCTGTTTTGGCAGATGAGGCTGGCATTGAGCCAACGAGCCCTGACTCCGAGGTGCGAAGTGAGACAAGCGGCAGTTCCGTGCAAGCAAACATGCAGGTAACTGCAGGAGCAGGAGCCGCGGCATCTGGAGATCAAGGAAACGCTGGAAAGGCGGGGATGAAGAATGAGCGAGTTGGAGAAGAAGTTGAAGATGAAAGGCCGAGCAAGCAACTCCGAGGAGAGTCTCCGAAACGCGCGAGACTAGCTCAGCCGCCACTGTTTGCAGGAAATGTGAGCTGCATTGTTGGTGGAGAAGAACTTCATCATGGTGATGTAGACCAGCGAGTTGAGTTTACTTCGGAGGAGCGTGAGGTCTTGTACGAGTACGACAACTCGGAAGCATTCGACACTGCAGCGGAAGCAGAGTTGGTCCTACCTTCGGAAGCGGAGGAGGAATTGCTTTGGCGCCCCGGTTCGGCAAAAGAGCCAGAATTGAGCCAGGAACTACTTGGCGAAATTGACGAGGTGGCAGTGCGCATGGAGATTACACGCCTATTGAGGATGAGAGTGTTGCATGGGCTGCCAGAAGGAGAGATTCATGAGGAAGGATGCAGATTCCTCTCCACGAAGTTTGTCATCAGTTGGAGAGCCAAGGTCAGGACTGTTGACGGAGTGAAGCAGCATTGTTGGATGCGCAGGGCACGGTTGGTGGCTCGTGAATTTGCCTGGTTGGACACTCAGCGAGATGCCTTGTTCAGCCCAGCCACTAGCACGGCCACAACTCGGATCATACCTGCAGTGTATATGCATAAGCAAAGCAGTGGTTGGATCCTTGCTTCAGCAGATATCAAGGATGCGTATTTGACTGTGAGGCAACGCATACCTTAGCGTCGACATCGGAGGCGCTACGCGTGGATACAAACTTTTGATGTGTGTCCCAGGACAGCGAGATGGATCCGCAAATTGGTATGAGGATCTGAGCACATATGTGACTCAGAGATTGGAGACAAGCACAGTTGCAGAGGCTCCTACTTTCTTTCGGAGCCCGAGAGGCGATTTGATTTTTAATGTACATGTCGATGATCTGTTGATGGCTGGATCACCAGAAGCAGTGGACAACATGCTTGCAGTGCTTGGAAAGAAGTATGAGTTGAATGTGGAATTTCTTAGGCATGAGGGAGACGAGATTTCGTTTCTCAAGAGAAAGCATGTGCTACTTCCCGGAAACCGTTTGGGGATTGAAGCACACCCGAAGCATGTGCAGAAGATGCTCGATATGCTCAAGCTGCACAATGTGCGACCTCGGAAGACGCCATTGCCCGTGGGGAGCTTACCTTGTGATGAGGAGACCCCACAGCTGGTGTGGCAAGAAGCTATGGTTTTTAGGCAGTGCGTTGGTATCCTTTTGTACCTGTCTGGGGATATCATCGAGGCGCAGTTCGGGATAAGACTTTTGTCGCAGAAGATGTCGTCCCCATGTGTGGGAGACATGAAGACGTTGAAGCATCTGGTGAGTTATTTGGGATCCACCCAATATCGCATGCTGGTGTATGAGCGACCCCAGGTCGGACGTGGATTTGCGGGATGCTCGCCGCAGGGCGAACTTTTGCTTGAGGCCTTCACAGACTCAGACTGGTCCTCATGCAAAGCGACACGTAGGAGTGTGTCAGCGTCGGCAATCATGCTGGACGGCTTGATGGTATCAAGTTCATCCCGAACACAACGTTCAATTTCGTTGTCAACTGCGGAGGCGGAGTTTAACGCTGCCACATCTACAATGTGCGATGCGTTGTACATTCGTAACATCTTGGCAGGTTTGCTCCCGGATGAGAAAGTATATTTGCGACTCTTGTGTGATTCAGCAGCAGCCAGAGGTATCATTGCGAAGTCAGGTGTCGGACGTATCAAGCACTTGGACGGCAAGATGTTGTGGTTGCAGAGCAAGTGCCGCGAGCCGGGTATTGGATGCGCGGCCGTTTCAACTGTGTACAACATATCTGATATTGGAACCAAGGCACTCAGCCGGACACGTATAAATTTTCTACTTTTCTGTGCTGGAATTTGCGATGAAGAAGGAAACCCAGTCGGAGCTGCAGAAGCCGCGGAAGAGGAGAGACGCTTGGAGGTGTCGAATGCCATCAGGAGAATTCAGATTGATGTGAAAGATGAGTTTGGTGTTTCAGGCTCCCGTGGCATGACCTTAGCGAAGAAGGTGCTGCGGATTGGGATCATGAGCGGTTTGGTGCAGGGAAATCTGGCTTGGGAGAATGGTGATTCCTATGAAGCCTTGAGCTGGGCAGCGGTGTGGAGCCCAATTACAAGCGATTTGATGTTTGACGCAGTTTTTGCATTGATGATCAGTCTTATTCTGTTGTTTGCATGCGTTGGATTCATTTGTACACTTCAGTTTGCATTTACAAAGCAGAAGCAGTATGTGAGTGTTTCAGTGCAGACTTGGGATTTCGAGGACCCAATTTTTGCGGAGGAATCTCATGAGCAAGATGTGTATGTGACCTCGGGAGGTCGATGCTATCACAAGCAGAATTGCAAGTGGCTCAAATATGGGGCCACGCGTATGAGCTTATCCGGGGCCATCAGGGCCAATTACAAGATTTGCCAGACTTGCCATGACTTCGGCAAGGGTGTTGGCAGGACCTCACACCAGGTCACAACGGTGCGAAGGCGATGAGATGGTCCACTTGCGCAGTGCAGAACCTTACGCACTGCAGGACCCATGGAGCCCATTTTGGGCGGTTTTCACCATGGAGCCCAGAACCTTACGGGCGACGAGTGTACAGATGAAAGCTTGGCGAACGGACGAGATTCGTTCCAGCATTGCGGACACAACACGTGTTTGCATGCAACTCGGAGGCTTTGATGAAGCCCGTGAACTGTTTGGAACAGGTTGAGCTTGCAGGAATTCAGCAAAACCTGAGGCGGGGTGCTAATGATAACACCTCCGTTTGAACTGACGCTTGAACGCGAGCTTGGTTGAGTACAGTTGCATGTGAACAGCAATGACTGTGAGATCGATGCAGGCTTTTGGAGTTCAAAATAATTCGCAGTTTGCCAGGGAGACGTCCGTGGGGCCCAGGATCTGCTTGCCGATGGAGGCCGAGCCGAAACCTGTGCAAGCCCGGCAGCCGCTGCGACGCGTGGCGAGACGGCAGGCGCCTCCGGGCTGCGCAGCGAGGGCCTCGGCTGATGGAGGGGCAGTACGAGAGGGTCAGCCGGCAGTCGCGCGAGCTGCTCTACAGCGTTCCCGCGCGCTGTGCGACGAGATTGCCCTCGAGTCGTCGAGGGCGCGTCGTCAGCGCACAGCTGTATCCCGTGCAGACGTGCCCCGACGGAAACGTCGTGCAGTCCCAGCTCCGGATGTCGCACAGGATCGTGGGCTCAAATTTCGACACGATGTCCAGCGAGACGACTTCCCAGCCCGCCGCCTCGAAGGCCCTGCCCACCGACTTCGTGCCGCAGAAAAGCTCCAGGAGTCGCATTTTTAAAGAGCAAGATCACCGCGAGTGCGACGATGAAGACTCGCGCGTTCATCGGGCCGGACTTTTTTCTCCGCGGGATAAAAAGCCGAACTTCGCAACCATGAAGCTTGCGCTCGGGCTGGACGTTCAGACCAATGCCAAGGGCGGGAAATTCATGTCCATCGAGGACTCCCGTCAGGGCGCGCTGGCGTGGAGGTGCAGTGGGAGCCCGGCAACTTCCAGGACGACGGGGCCAAGAGGGTCGGAATGTGCTTTGCGCAACACCGACCTGGAGCTGTGGACGGAGGAGGTGGAGCAGGGCGTCATCGACAACATGATCATCTTCCAGAAGCCCTTTCGGGCGCTGCCCGCACCGAGCTCGAGAGCCAGCTGGTGAGCGCCAATGGCAAGCACGTCAAGTGCAAGATCGACTTGGAGCGCTGCCTCTTCTGACCCGGCCGGCAACCGCGCGTTGCAAAGGCCGCGCGCTTGTGGAGGCCCGGCGCGTGTGGCTGATGGGCAGGCAGTGGGGCGTGCTCTTCGAGGCGCGCCGCCTCATGCTGGAGCCCCTGGAGGCTCCGTGCTGCGAACTTTGCAACATCTTGTTCCCGAACATGTCCCATGGCTTGGGCGGAGCATTTCACATGACAAAGCCATCAGCTCTGGAAGGTATCATTTTGAGAGAGACCGCAATGCATTCAAGACCATTCCCTTCAAAGAGATAAGGGCAATCTGGAGATTCAAGTCCATGAAGAAAGAGAGCAAGATTTGTCCTGGATTCAAGGACGCTGTGGGCGTGACCCCGGCGGACTTCCTTCAAAACCTCAACAATTTCCTGGACGATGAAGATTCAGCGGACGCCGACATCCTGAGAAAGATGGTCGTTGATGCGTGCGTCAACGTCGGAGTGCCCGATGCCTTGAACAAATCGTTGGTAGCAAGCATTTCCAACAGAGTATGCCCAGCGTGCGCTATCATTGTTCCAAGGGGATTTTGCTACTGCGCGGCGTGCGAATGTGAGTTCATTTCCACCGGCAAGTTCGTGATCCAAACCATCCAACACCACCAATGTGACGGAGGAAGTGAAACAAGCTCAGCGAGAAGCAAAAGAAGATGCTGAGCGAAGAAGAACGACCCTACACCCAGGAGACGAGTGAGGAACGGTCTGCAGGCAGATCGTACATCCCGTCGGATATCGGGACGGACATCGACGATGAAGATGCGGGAGTTTGTCCGGACAACCCAGAGGAGGATGCGGACGCAATTCGTCTCCTACAAGTCAAGGCCATCTGCGTTGACAAAGCTGGCGAGGCTGAGGCATCATACCTCTCTAGATTCATTGGCGTCGTACTTTTCAAAGTATGGAAGGTATTCGCCAACAACAAGGCAGATGTGGTCAAGGAGCCCGGCAAAGAGGGCGGACTATACTGTCCCTACATCTCGATCAACGGGAAATTTACTATTTTATTTTTATTTAATACAGGAGGGACGATTGGATTTTCAAGGATGTCGATGAGACGAACATTCCAATCCCGCCAACCTACAAGAGGTCACTGCCGCTCCTAAGTTCAAGAATGTGAGGTTCAAAAGCGCAAACCACAGGGACGAAGAAATGTTCTTTTGGTTCCTGAAGCTCAGAGGGCTCTACATCATGTGCCGGATTTGGACAGCCTGCGACATACTTGGTATAACAGCAGAACAGTTCAGAGGTGTCAGCCATCAGAAGGACATTGCCTTCATCAGCGACACAATTTTCCGTTGCATCGCCCTCGGCCTCAACTGCGATTACATGACCTTCTACCGAACAGATGTGAACATTGGACGCAAGTTCTTGAAACTTGAGCTTGGTGCAATCATTTGCATTCAAAGCGTCAAAGAGGTCGACACTCCTCTTACCCAATGGTGCTATTCACGCAATACACATCTGCCCTCGCGTTTCATCGAGAAGATCAGTCGGACCGAGGAGACACCGCAATCTCTGTCCCCGGTGGAGGGCGAGTAGAAAGGTCGCAGAAGCATCGCACTGGTGATCAAGCATTTTCTTTACGATGTCTTCTACATGGGGGATCAACTGGGATTTTTGCAGTTATATATTTGCAGTTATATACAAGACGGGATCGTGATACTCATCGTGAATGATATCATGGCCAGCCCTGGTGGTACTCGTCGTGCACGGTACACTGGGCAACCAAAAGTATTTGCGTGAGACTTGCATTTATCACCGCAAAATGTTTTCTTGTTTCCGTACAGTGTCGTCATCGGCGACTGCTATTCTGGAGAATCCAGGTGCTTGGTGGTCAACGATTATACGATGCTACAATTATTACTGGTTACAAATTGGTGATGGCCTGTGCTCGTCATGGATATTCGTTTTCTGCAGACTGCTATGGATCTGTACAAGTACCTGAGAGATAGTTTGCTGCACGTGCACCTTTGCACATGAGGTCTGGTAAGAGACCTGTAGCATTCTCATTTCATGTCCAGTTTACAGAACCTGGCCAAACTTGTGCAGAGACGTTTCACTGAATTGAGGAAATAGAGGCCGTGCGTCCATGCGTGTCGGCGTGCGTTTGTGATTGGTTCCCAACCCAGGGATGAACCCAAGCCCGGGATGGGGGATGCTAAGAATCTGCGAGCCGCAGGCTAAAACATCCTAAGGGCAGGTTCTGAGGGTCACCCTGTTACTTCCCCTTGTTAAGGTCCTAAACCTTTTGGGGGATTGTGTTTTGTGTGCAGCCGACATGTACATGCGAATGCATTTGGCTCAAGACCTTGATAATAGAATCGAGGCAAACATCCAAACACAGCTGTGAAGCAAAGCAAGAGGGTTCGTGTTCCGCGGGCGCTTCGAGTCGTGAGACGACAGATCATTTACTTACAACCCCCTTCTACCACGGCCAGTACTATACGATTTGCTGTCGAGGGCATTGGTCACCCCACGGGAGTCGAACCTCAGCTGCCCTGTCATTTGACTACGTGGTTGATCCGCCTCCTGGCAGGTCCACCAGCAGGCATGGCGTCCACGGTGAAGACTTCCTGCCCTGGAAGAGGGCGCGTGCGGGTCCAAGTGACTCCGCGCGGGCGCAGCTCGGTCACAGCCGCCTCAGCGCGCGGGGCGCGGGGCTCCTCCAGCCGCCCGGTGCACATGAAGCCGTTGAGAGAGCTCGGAGGTCATGGTGCGAATTGATCTTGAGCCGAATAAATGCTTTCTATATATCGATTAAAAAATAATTAGTGCTCGGATGAACAAGGCGGTCGCTCAAATGGTTTTTCTGTCCGGGATTCTCGCGTGCCCATCTACCGCCTCAGGGCCTCGGCGGTGTCGCCCTGCATGGCCGCCGAGGCGAGGAGCTCCCTGCAGGCCTCCTCCAGCTCCTTGCGCGCCTTGTCGACCCGTTCCATGGCTATGCGGCTTGCATTCTTGCAAGATTGTTTTCCTTATAGTAGCTGTTTGCTACAAACTACAACAGCCGCGACGCTTCGACGTGACTTTTAACTTTTCTGTGGTGAAAAGGGGGACACGTTGCATCAAGCTGCCGCTGGAAATTTCACACCTTACGTTTCCACTTAAAATTTATGCAGGCATTCGGGTTCGCGGGCTGCATCTTGTTTTTTAAAAGCAGCGAGGGGCGTGCTGCTTGATCACTTATCGTTTCAATTGCAAGGGCACACTGGGAAGACTTCGCCCCATTGCTATGTGTTTTCATCACCCGGCCGAGGTGTTTTTCTGGCGCTGTGGCGTTGCTCCCGCATTAGTTGGATGGCGCTCGGGTGTTTCGGATGCAGCGGTGAGGCTGTGGATCTTCTGGACCACAACGATGTCGCTTTGCTTTTTCACATTTGCGGGTTTGGAGCTTCAGCAGCATGGGTGATGCTACTTGCTAGTTATTGAGGAATGCGGTGCAGCTGCTGCACTTGTTTTGCATGAGGCTCGCTGCCCTTGAACATTCATGGCGTTCTGGCTTTTTCTGGGCTCCTTTGTGACTTCAGTGTTGTCTTACTATCCGTTTACCTTGAGCTGACGCGGTGTACTTTCTTCCTTACTTTGGGCACTCTTTTCACTTCCGAATGTGCACACATCATGAGATTGCTTCAGCAATCTGTCTCACAATGTTATGGCGAGGATCGCTGGTTGAGACATCTGTTTCCCAGTTGGTTGCTCTCCTTAGTGTGGCACTGGAGACTCTTGTCTCCCTGGTGTACGCATTGCTTTGGGCAATTTGTGTATTAGCCATCATGTGTTCTCCTCTGTTTCCCAGATGGCTTTGGCTTCAGTTTCGATTGATTGTGTTTTACGATGCTCCGGATGGGATTGCGTGGCGTGTTTTGTTTGGTTTGCTGCTTCTGTTTCGTGTTCGTTGTTTTGTGGTGCCAGCGTTTTCTTCTTTGATATCCTCGGCGTGTCGTTTACGAGATGTTTCTGCGCTGTAACAGCCGACCCGCCTGATCGCATCGGCCGCATGGATTAAAAAACACGTACTTTATTGTCGATAGCCTGCCTACGGGTCTGTGGATGCGGAGCTTGAATCCTTGGCAGCGATGATGCTACACCTGTGCCGCATGATAGTTACGATCCTCACAGAGAAGTTTGCTTTAGTCCTGGTCAGTGTTTATGTTGGGTTTGCTTGGATTTTGACATGATGCGCATGTCTCTTGGCGGATTCTGATGTCGATTGTCTGCGGGGTGGTTTGGAACCGGGGGTTGAACTGTCTTCTGGCTGCCAACTGCAGCAGTTCGTTGCCCTGCCCGGCTATGGTTGCTGCTCGCTCCCTTGGAGAAACGGGTATTGTGACTGGCAATTGCATTTGTTTTTCGTCCTTGCGATTATGTGGTACATGTTTGTGTCCTCGCGACCTTTTTTGCAGTGTTTGCCTCGTGGCTTTCGGTTCTCGATTGGACCTATGGCATCCTTGTGGATGGAATAGTGGAGGATGTGCTGGTAGTGGCATTCGCCTAATTGCGGATGGCTATTGGAAGTTCTTTAGCTGTGTGTACATTGGCTTAAGAGAAGCCTGGTTTGCTGGCCCTGGTGGGAGGTCCTCAGGTTTGTGCCTGGCGTTTCACCTTGCTGCAACATTGCATGGCCTATTCTCTGACTGGGAGCTGGCCTTGCCTATTGTGCAGTTTTGTAGCTTGTTGTTTAGATTTGCTTTCTGTGGGAAAGCATGACCTGAGGTCGTGACCTGTACCTGGCCTACGTTTGTTGTTCGGTCCTCCGGATAGCATTAAGTCAGGAATTCGTTTGATGCCCGCCGCTTCTTTGAACTTTGGCCTTGGCTTTCTCTTTGTCGACCAGTGATTGTGCTGCAGGCGACATGGGAAAAACAAAATCTGTGGCGGAAAGTCATTGCACCGGATTCGCACATCGTCCCGCGTCAGAGGTTTCAAATTGCCTTTGCACTCGCACGTATCGCGCGCCGCGGCGCGCACGAGAGCCAGGTCCAACAATGACCGCTGACCAACTGGTCCATAAGGCATTGGGCGCAAAAAAAAGCACGAGAGCCAGGTCCTTGGTAGGAGCAGCACGGTTTTGTTGCATATGTTGTTTGCCACGATGCAGTCCATGTTCGTTGAAGAGCGGCTGGACCTTCCAACGATACTCCGTGCTTGTCTACGAGCCTCTTCTTGAACGGAATTATCGCGCCTTTGGAAGATGGTGTCGACTGAACCATAAACGAAAGTTCACTCCTTGCTTGAACTTAGGCGGCACCTACGCATAAGCGAAGATGCTTCAGTAATTTCTGTGATTGTCCTCCAAATGGACGTAGACCTTGTGCTTCTCGCGAAGCATGAGGAGCAGCTTGGTTGGCAGCATAGGCTCTGGTATTTGCTGCATGCAGATGCGGTTTGTCCGTCTTACGCCGCTCCTAAAAGACGGAAAACTTGGTGATCATCACAGGGCTGTCGAATGTGCACGCCGCAAAGACTTGATCGAACACTTCGGCGAACGTCTGCTTGCTGTAGTTCCTGGGAGCTGTTCTTCCTTCACCAGGCGCTCACGGATTGGCGAAAGCGACGTGGAACAGCCTGTGCGGCCTGGCGACAGATGGGAGACAGGAAGGAGAAAAGAAAAGAAGGTGAAAATATAAAGAGAAAAGGGACAGAGGAAAGGAGGGAAGTGGCAGAGAGTCATTCTCCACTTCACTCTTCCTTCCGCACCTGTCTCTCCTGTCTTTCATAATCACCGGCGAGTTGATGAGAAAGGAATAGCCGGTGAAAGAGGCAAGGAAGAGATCCCAGAGAACGCCAAGACAGCTGCGGAGAGAGGCAAGACTAGCAGACGTATGCATTTCGGGTAAACACCCGAAGCATGATAATCACGCATTGCCGTGTCCATGCGTAGGCGACCTATGTAGCCTGGCGACAGCTTGCCCACGAAGCGCAGTCGTGTAAGTAGCATTTTTTATAATATTTTCTGAAGTACAACCCCAGGACAGAATGTCTCCGGGGTACAAACCTTTTCCGGAACCGAAACCCCGGCGCAGGTGGACAACGCCACTCTCGCGTTTTTCACAGAGGTTTCAAAAGCTCAGATATTATATATGTATATATATATATAATTATTCGTTTCAAAATTCATTTCCTAAATACACCGTAATTATGAAGTTCAAAGTTTGGCAGCTGTTTTTTGTCAGGCCGTTGGCTTTGGTGGCAATTCCTAGTAGTTTGTGCTGGTTCCAATTGGACGCTTTTTGTCCATGGCCACTGAGTGCAGGGCTTGAGCTTGAAGGTTTTGGCTGCTTGTGGACAGGTGAGGGTCAGTTTTGCTGGCTCTTTCGTGAGTTGCAGATGGTTTGGCTCGCACCCGAAGCCTCAGCTTCGTCTTGGGAACAAGAAATGGTCCTGTGAAAACCCGAAAACCGGCAGCTGAAGTATTGATTGCTTTCACGCGAGCAGCTGCCGTGAACAAATGACGAGATTGTGAGTTGTCAGCCGGCCTGCAGCGTTTGCTCCCAGCATGTTGGTCAATGGAAGCTCAGCATTGCTTATGAGTTTGAAGAACATGCATTCAGGCAACCCTTAGTTGGTGGTTTGGCTTTTGTAGAGGGTACATGGGAAACCCCTCCTCAACCACCAAACCAATTAGAGGGTTCTGATGCATCATCTTTCTGGATCAGGTTCCCTTGATCAGGCAGCCGTCTTTTTTCATGAATGCAGAATGGCGATGCCAGAATTGCGGAAGATCTCCCTACTCTATCTCCCATCCTGGCACTCCTGCTCAGGCCGGGCAATTCATTTCTTTGGCAAAGCAGAAGTTGTTTAATTTGGATGATGAAACCATCGAGTCGATGCAGCAAGGTATGTCGTGGCCGCAAAGTAGAAGGTTGAGTCTGATGTTATTGGAACCGATTGAACGAGCAACCGCTTGCAACACGCTTCCAGCCAGCCGAGAGCAGCTCCGCCAGCACATGAAGCGCTCGCTGAAACGATGAGAGACAAGTGGGGAAGCCTTTTAGTGGTGGAGATGTCATCAACAGGTCACGCCCAAATCAGGTCCCCCAGACACACTGCAACTGACTGCAACCGACTGGATATGGACCAACAATACATTGATCTAACATCATAGCCGAACTCTCATGCGCTTTGGTTTGTTGCCGCTTTCAAGTGTGGTTTTCCACTTGTTACAGCTCAGTGTCCGCAGGTAACATCCTATTTTCTTATTTTTGCAGATGTTCCGTTGGAGATCTTCCGGTTCACCACCCGTGCCTCCGGCTGAGTTTCAGGAGCCTTTGAGGCGCACTTTTCCCATCGAGAGCGCGCTGCCTGAGAAGGCGGCGGACCTGGCAAAGATGCACCAGGCACCGTGTTTTTCCGCTTTCCAGGCGCGTCTTTCCTCTCCCCTCGCAGTGAAAGACGACGCGTGCTGGTGAGTATGAATCCCTTTTGTGTGGCTGCTTTCGATCCACTTTGGTGCCGGGAGGCTGCGCTTTTCTATGACATGAAGTCGTCTTCTAAAGCCATCCTGCGTGGTTTTAGGATCGATCATCTGGCCTTCGCCGGTCTCAGTGCCATAGGGGCAGATGACCTCACCGCTGAGGCACTTGACAATTTCCTTTCTGCAACACTGCTGGTTGTTCCGTTGCTTTGTTGGCTCTGCTGCTTTCGGAAGACATGCAGGCGTGATCAAGGGGATACTCAGGTTGATGGCGCAGAGCAAGAGACATGCATGGGGTATCTCATGTGGCAGGCACATGTCTTCCACAAAATGCCAGCCATCAGCTGAAGCGATGGGAATTTGATGGCAGGAGTGCCTGAAACGATTGTCTGCCATGTCTGGCCATCAAGACGGCGGTGACCCCAGCATGGCAGGATTGTGAGAGGGTGCCCTTGTTTACTTTTCTTCGGAGCTTTAAATGCAATCCAAGTGACGGCGAACCCCAAGTTTTAGTGGCCACTTTTGCTGCAAAATCATATCTGCCAAGCGCTGAGGTAGTTGTTGGGGTGAAGTGTTCTTCTCGGTGGCCGCAGTATGGCGAGGTAGTTGTGGAATTTGCAATGAGTCGGAGAGGTGCAATTGCCCGGAGCTCAATTTTGCAAGAAGATGCCGGTTCAATGGGGAACAGAGCTGCCAACGAGCGCTCTTAGAAAAGCCATTCTTGCAAACCGAGGTGAAGAAGTCTTCAGAGACTTGGAGTCAAGTCTGCATCGCTGGCAGAGCCTTCTGCAGCGTTGGTCCAACAGGACGAGTGCTTGGTGCATCGAGGCAAGCAAGAGAATTGACTTAGGTGAGTTAGTTCCACAGTTGGCCAGGCACGCCGGGTGCTTCAATCAGAGGCCAGCGGCCCAGAGTTTGAAGTGCGGTAAAGCCCATTCTGAAGATCAGAGGCTGCACCGTCTACGCAGGCTGCGCAGACTGCGCCGGCTGCATCTGAGTTGCTCGGCAAAGATCCGCTTGATGCATGTAGGACGAGGGTGCAATTGCCCTTTGCCTGCAGCATGTTGCAATTGCCCTGAGGCCTTCCTGCTCTGGCACCGAGCCGCCGTGTATGGAGTACTGAGTGACGCAGCGCAGACACGGCGCTGACGCGGACCGTGCCGCGTTCGAAGGGGAACCGCAACGAGACTGCGAGACGATCTGGGAGCTGGCAAGGTGCTTTGAGGGGCATCCGACATGGCGCCTGGGCCGCTAGGGACTGTGGGATTAGGTACCTAGCCCTGCCTGGCAATGAGGGAGAAGGTGCCTGGAAAATAGATCCGCAGAGGTCAGGCTCTGCGGCTGAGAGTCATCTGCCTTTGCCTTGCACAAGCCTTCCGTGCAGGCGTTTTCGGGCCAAGGCATTGAGAGCCCGAAGGCAAGCCGGAAAGCAACATGGCCCGGCCATGGAACGGAATCTGCCCTCTAGAAATTTGAAAACAAAACAAAGACAAAACCAAGCCTGATCGGCCGAGCCAGCGGGGCGTGTGAGCCATGAGTCTCGATCCGCATGTCTGGCACTGAGGCTATCCCCCCACAAACCACCCAAGCAAGCGGCGATGTGCCTGGTTTACGTGGAGCAGGTTTTTGAAGGTGTTGCTGTGTCGGTTGGTGCCGTATTGCTAGGCAGCAACACAAACCGGCCATATAAGATCCTCATCGCTGTGTATTGTTTGACCCCACATGAGACGTGCTGAGGGGCGATGAGCACCTTCGAGCGATCTATGGCACTGCTCTGAGCACATTTGTGCATGTTCAACAGGCGTTGACGGATTCGCGACCAACAGAGCTACAGGGGATGTCTTCACTTTTCTGTTCCAAAAAGAAAACAACAAATACGTTGCAGCGTGCCACTCGAATAGTTTTTGCATTTTTCTTTTAAGCACAAATGGCCCTAGGGCACCTTATTTTGCGCATGATCACACTTTTGGACTCACACTTCATGATCACTTTCCTTTTGCAATGGCGCTGAACGTCAACTTTGGACCAGACAGTTGCAGCAATTTCATGTGGATGATCCAAAGCGCAGCGCTGTCAGATCAACATAGATAATAGCAGTTGATTCTTCTGACAATAAATTTCAGGGTCGAGGGCAAGAACGTCAAGTGGCCATGGGTCAAACATAAACCACCTCGGGACCGCATAATTTTGTCCTTGTTTCCATTGACCAGGGCAACCCATTTTGTGTACCTATTTTTGCCTCACAGCCAAGTCTAGGCTCAAGTTATGTTTAGAAGAAGAATCTCGGAAGTGCGAGGGACCGCCCTCTCTGGGAGTCCCAGGCAGGCGCCACGACTCCTCCTCGGCGCAGCGGGCGAACCCCAGCCGCGCGCGCAGAAAGCAACGGGCAGGGGAGGGGTTGGCCCCGCAGACGGCTGCAGGACTTCTGCGGACCCGAGTTTTCGGCCTCGCCTGCGCCCGAGGTTTCGGAGATGTACATGGCACAATTTCTGGATTCAAGCTGTTTTTGTTGTTTCTCTGTTTTGGTTATTTTTTTCTTCTCCTTTTTGTTCTTCTCATTTTTTGTTTCTTCTCCTCTTTGGGATTCATTGCTTCAAGCATGTCTAGGCCTGCGCTGCCTGGTTCCCGACGCGGCGAGGCCAGCTGAAAGATGCACAGATCGACTCTCCGATTTCGGATGTCGGTCCGATTTGCAAAGGCGACACAGCGCACCTACCTCGAAGACAGTGCGGGTGCTAAGCCTTCAAGAGATGTTTTGATGGCATCTGTAACAGGTGCAGTGACCGTACAGATCCGCGGGTCTCACGGCCAGGCTCGGATGAGAGTTTGGTTTTGGGGGGTGAGTTGCCCAATTCGTTTTTCAGGGATCAGTGTCGAGTCTTTCTTTTTCTCAATCGTGCAGGCTCAGTGTTCGCACACGTCACATCGTAAGGCGAGCCTTGAAATGAGCCGACTGGCTAGGTGGCTGTTGGCGATAGTGCGGCCACCCTGGCGGCCAAGAAACCTGCCCGAGCCCCTGGGCCGGTGTTTCAGCTTTCCATTGGATCCAACGAGGTGAGCTCGCTGGACGCCTGGCTGGGCCCAGTGGGGCTCCTAGGGCTCCATTTGCCTGTTGGAAACCGGCACCCGCGTGAGGACTCGCAGCCGGGGCCTCGGCGTGTCCCGTCCGGTTTGCGTCTGCAGACTTTGGGCCTCCGGGCCTCATATCTCTCCGTCGATGTCAGCGACATGGTTTGGGTAGGTGCACCACCCATTTTAGTCTTTGTAGTGGGGGTTGGGATGTTCGCTGGGAGTGCGGGATGTTGACCCATGGCGATATCTGGTAGCTTGACCATGGCTTGCCCGCGTCTGCGACCAAGCGGACGGAGGTTGCGGCGGGCGCGGTCCCTGCCGACCGCCGCCTTCGAAGGGTCACCAGCGCCGCACCCGTGCCGCTCCCTGGCGCCGCACCTGGTGCGCCCGGTTTTGGAAGGAGGGTTGGGTCAAAATGAGCCACCAGGATATGGACCCCAGGTGGCTGTTGTTTCCATCCAGGGCTTGCCCCATTTTGGGGCCACCCAAATTAATTTTTGACCCATGAGAGACAAAAGCGAAACGCCCCGCAAAAAAAAGCGCCGACTGGTTCGGAGTGACGGGGTCCTTCGGGCCGTCAGGTACTGGACTTTGGGCCCAGCGGCAGCTCGGAGGACCTGAGAGAAGAATGAGCCTCAGGTGGAGTCCTTGAAATCTACGGGTGTGAGGACGACCGAGTCACACGCCTGCGGCCGGCCAAGGAGGCTGGACACCTGGGTTTCGCAAGAGACTAGTGGTTCCTTTTTTTGGTTTCCTGTTGGTTTCCTCCCAATCTGACCAAGCAGGAACGTGGCAGATCTAGGTTTTTTTTTGGTGAGCTTGCCCCCTGTCCAGAGTCTCAGGCCATTCTTTGCCTTGCCTGCGGCAGCCAGTTGGCCACGGACGCGAACTTTTGCCCCAAGCGGCCTGGCGTGACGTGTTCAGTTCGCAACACCCGAAGCACCAGTACAAATGGGCCGCCAGCCTATGAAACAAGCTTCTTGCAATGCTTCCCTCGTTTGACTCAGCCACGCTTTTTGAGTGTCTGAATCGGTCTGATTTTGGAGACCAATGGAGTTGGAAGGTGCGGGCGATCCCGGGAGTCGCACGAGCTCCGCGAGATCCGGGAGGCGGCGAATGGGAAGCCCCTCAAGCGGTTGGCGGACATAAATCCACCGGAGTGATGTATAGGCGATCCGCCGGTCCGCAAGTCAAGTTCAAGTCCGAGTTGGTGTTTGGACAAGGTGAAAGAGGCACTCGAAGTTGTAAGAGCCTCACTCACAGAAGCCTTCTTGTACTGTGCAGCCGAAATGGTTTCCATTGGCGTGGTGTTCAGGAGAGGCCCAAGCGCCCGGAGAGACGTGTTCACCTGAATCGGCGCCAGGCACTCAGTCGGGAGGTTTGTGGGCCGTCCAGCGAGAGACTTTGCAATTCGAGCCATGGGATATGGGTGTGGGTCAAAATTAAGCCACCAGGGGGACCGCAGGTTTTCCAGGGATCCATTTTGGGTATGGCCATGTTATTGGTCCACTTTGCTGACGGCCGACTAAGGCGCAATGTCCTCGGGCAGCAGCGGTGATCAAGTAAGGCCAGAGGCTGAGGTCCTTTGAACCGTTCTGAACCGTCGGAAATTTGGACCCGCAACCAACCTGCCCCAAAGGGCATGTGACCAGGCGAGGTGCATCGCTGTCCCGGCGGCAGATCTTGTTGTGCCCTGAGACGGCGGTTGCATCCAATCGACGATCCAGGTTTTTGTACCCCCCCGTATGGCTGTGGATCAAACCAAAGGAAGCATTTTGGGGTTGGTGCACCACCCATTTTAGAACCGGGGATTGGGATGTTCACTGGGGGTACGATTCGGATTTTGCCCCATGGCCATACTCCTGGCATTCCTAGAGCCCTCACATTTACCAGGGCCATGTATTTTTCCAAAAGCCCACACGTGGCACCTGCATCACCCGGGTGACTTTTGCCTGGCGGCTTCAGGCCCTCGGACAGTGAGGAGGTCACCCTGGAGCCGGAGGCAGTGAAGGCGCTTTGGACCGCGGCCAAAAAATGAGGCTACGTTTTCCGATTTAAAGACTTGGAATCTCAAAAGTGGCTATGGATTGGAGTTTTTTGTGGCTTCTTGGCTTCTTGGCTTCTTGGTTTATGCGGCTTTTGGTGGCTTTGGCTTTTCGCGTCCTCTGCTTTCCCAGTTCCTCTCCGGGCTTTTTGGCTTTTGCACCCTTTCATTGGTTTTTGGCTTTGGCTTGCCACATCCTCAGCCTCACCAGTTCCTCTCCGGCAAGTGTTCTTTACATTTATTTATGTTTAAGTATGTCTGCATGTATGTATGTAATCTTATGTAGTGTATGTAATCTATGTATGTATGTTTGTCTGTCTGTCTGTCTGTTCCCCCCCCCCAACCCCCCCTGCTGCTTTTTAGATTCTCTACAGAGATTGAACTGCACCCCCATTTGAATCATCACTTCTTCGAACATCATGTGGGGGGGCTGCCGCCCTCCCCCAACCCACACGCTACTGTTTAGACTTTTGTATCCACGATTTGTTGGTGATGCTGGGGATGTTGGTGGGACATGCGCGGGATAAACGATGCTGGGGATGTTGACGTGCTAGTGTAAGATAGGGTAACTTCAAATTCGAAATGCTGCACAAAAAAACAACATTTCACTTGCCAAGACGAAAAACGGGAACCCCCCCCACGGAAACAAAACCCCCCACGGAAACAAAAAAACAACAACAGTAAAAAAAAACAAAAAAAAACGCACACACCAAAAAAAACACAACAAACAGAACACGCAAAACAATGCCAGACTAATTCCGCACCCATATAGTTTCACTGCCGAAATGATGCCCAAAGGGTCCGGGACAACATCTAGGAGTACCCCACGCCTTGTCTTCAGGTGAGCTCTCGGAAGAAGACGTCAAGCAGGCCGCGACGTGCGATGATCTCCGAGGCAGGTCCAAATAAATCACATGGCAAGGCGAGTGCGGGGCTTTCTCCCCTTAGCTTCCCACCTTCAGAGAACCAAAGTGGAAACCGAAGCCCGTCCTTCTTGGACTGATGTCGAGGCAGGTTTGGTCATATCCATGCTTTGGGACATTGGGGGACTGAGATTCTAAGGCTCGCAGCGGTGCAGGCCCCGGTTCGGCGCTTCGCATCTTTGGAGGTTGTGCCATGGCAACCCAGCAACTTATTAAAAGTTTAAAAATATGCATGTTGTGTAATACATATGTATATATACACATAATAATGATGTTGCAGACTTTGAGCACGTTGCGCAGCCATCTGGGCAAAAGACAATCTGCCGCTACACGCCATGTCTGCATGGTAGCGGAGCTCTACGGCACGATTCAGGACACCAACAACAGGAGGAGGACTCCGAGGGTGATCCTCAACAGGAGGAGGAGAGCTGGAGGTGGCTGACCGCCCTCGCGGCTTTGGTGATCTACGCGGTGGACGGCCACTACGTGGTGATCGGGCTGGCCCTCGATGACAGAGATGGAGCAGATTGTGAATGGCCTCAGGCAGGTGCAGCAGCAACTGCAGGTGGTGCAGGCAGAGAACCAGCAGCTGCGGGACCGGATCCAGGCCGCTGAGCAAGGCCCGACAGGGGGCACCGGGAGCGCTGGGTCCTTGGAGGTGATCACGGCGCTGCAGAAGCTGCCGGAGGCGTTGGAGAAGATGAGCAGAGGGGGTCGAGGCCTGATCGATCAGAAAGGGCTTGGTAAGCCCCAGATCTTGGGTGAAGATGCGGAGGCGAAGTTTCGGGTCTGGGCGGTGAAGCTTGAGGACTACGTGGCGGGCGTCTTTGGTGGGAAGGCGCGAGAGGTCTTGGAATGGGCGGCCGGGAGTGAGCTGGCAATCACGGAGCACGAGGTGGATGTGACGTATGGGCTGGCGGCGGATCTCACGGAGGAGTGGGATGAGGTCACGGAGTTTGATCACCAGCTCTACACCGTCCTGAGGTCGACAACGGAGGGGGTGGCCTTCGACATCATTGGGTGCGCCGATGGGTGCTGGACTGGAGGCGTGGAGGTTGCTCCACAAGAAGTACGACCCGGCGACGGGTGGGCGCAAGCGGATCATGCTCCAAGCTTTGAAGGATGGAAGGCCTTGAGAGGCCGCTACAATAAGAAGAAGGATCAACTCGGCCGCCGCGAAGACTTGCCAGACTCGCTCGCCATGAATGCCTTAGAAAAATTGGTTCCAAAGGAGATGGAGATGCATTTACTGCTGAACTTCTCCAGGCTCAAGAACTTTGAGGAGATGGAGGCAGAGGTGGTGACCTTCATGGAGGCGAAGACTGGGAGCAAGATGGCGGTGAGCAGCAACTTCAGCAAGAGCACCGGCGGAGATGCAGTTCCCATGGGTGTGGATTCGCTGGTGAAGGCGGTGTCGGGCAACCTTGCGTCCTTGGTGAAGGGCAAGGGCAAGGGTGGCAAAGGAGGTGGCAAAGGTGGCGTCAGGTTTGAGGGGACGTGTGACAACTGCGGAAAGAAGGGTCACCGGAGGAAGGACTGCTGGTTGAAGCCATCTACCGGAGGTGGAAAAGGTGTAAAGCCCCCTGGCGCCGGCAAAGGATCCCAAAGAAGTTTGAGGGCAATTGCCACAATTGCGGGAAGCCAGGACGGAGGAGCGTCTTTCAATGCAAGCCCAAAGAGCTCAAAGGACCGTTCCAAGGGCAAAGATTCTGGGGCATTGGAGGATCAGGGGGAACCTGAAGGAGAAGCCAATGCACGACCGCGGACAGAAAGAAGAAGGTTGGGTCGTTTGCGAGAAGGATGAGGTCTCAAGCGGCGCCAGCCGGAAGTGGGACTTGGCTGAAGAAGAAGTACCATGAGAACCCGCAGGAGAAGTCCAACTCATTCAAGACGGCGAGCGGGGAGTTGATCAGGAACTACGGGCCGGTCGGAGTGGTTGGATACGACGTTGGTGGAGTGAAGAGGAGTATCAACGGCAATGCGACGGACGTGCGCAAGGTGCGCTGGTGAGCGCGGGAAAGCTGCACGCCAAGGGACACTGCACGTGGATGTTCAAGGGCGGCGGCATGATTATGCCCTTGGACCACCCGGTGTGCAAGGAGATGGAGCGGACCTACGAGAGCCAGCTTGGAACCTGGAGGAGACGGGGCTGGCTTGGGCCCAAATCACGTGCTGGGGCGGTGCGAGGAGTGTGTGAACGCCACGGGCATGGTGCAGCAGCACCGGAGGAAGGTTCGTCAGGAGGAGGAGCTGCCGAGTGTGGCCATGGACTATTTGTACCTTGGAGAGGAGGAAGGGTCAAAGCCGAACTTGGTGGCGGTGGATCGCCGCACGCATGATGGCGGCGGTTGCGCTGAAGCAGAAGGCGGACAGTACGGGCCAGAAGACGGTCACGCGGTTCTTGGAGAGCTTGGGGTACCCGGAGGTGGTGATGAAGAGTGATGGAGAAAGGGCCATCGTCAAGATGAAGATTGAGGCAGCAAAGAAGGCAAGAGGAGTCGTAGCCGGCGGGGGAACCAAGGCGAACGGGGCGGTCAAGGAGATCAAATGGAGGACTCGGGCGGTGCTGATGACGGTCGGCAAGAAGGTGCAAGGAGGGGTGCCTGAGGGGCATCCGCTGACACTCTGGGCACCGAGATTTGCAGCCGAGCAGATGAACCGGTTCAAGGTCGGTGCGGATGGGCGCACGCCAGAGGAGAGGAGAACCGGGAAGAAGTGGACAAAGCCGATGCCGGAGTTCGGGGAGAGGATCCTGGTGAAACCGGCGGGGAAAGGAGAGGAGATCTTTTGCGAATGGTGGCGGGCCGGTACCTGGGCACACACAACAGGTTTGGGTCGGTGCTGGTCATGACCGCGAATGGAGTGGCAGTCGGGACGGGGCACCGCACGGTAGCGGAAGGAGACAAGTGGCTGAAGCTGGAGGAAGGCTTGCGGGGAGTTCCTTGGGACGTGAAGCGCTATGTCAACCCGTTATGTCAACCCGTTGGAGGAGCAGCAGCAGCAACAGCCACAGCAGATCCAAGGCCCGCAGGTGGTGGTCATGAGCGGGCTCCCGAAGGGCGGCGGAGGAGGCCCGCCAAAACCTGGAGGCCAAGAGGCGGACGGAGGACATGGTAAGGCACGGACGGTGCGGAAGGCCATGGTGTTGGTGCGGGGCAAGCCATTTCAGCAGGTGAGGCACAATGAAGGCTGATGAAGAGGAGAAAGAGGAGCAGGTGAGGAAGAAGGCCCGAGGTGGAGATTGATGAGAGCAGAGGATGCCGCGGCAGGAGAGGCAGTGCAAGAGCCATCAAGCTCGAGCAGAGGGCCCGGCGGAGGTGAGTCTCGCAAGAGAAAGGGAGGTGAAGGAGATCTCTTGCGGGAAGCAGAGGAAGAAGAGGCCGGCCCGGCAGGAGCTCGGTTGATGGAGGCGGAAAAGGAGTTAGGGCAGAAGATGAAGAGCGATGAGGCAGCGAGCATCGTAAAGGAGCTGGGAGCGTTGGAATTTATCGAGGTGTTTAGGCCGGAAAGGCTGACGAAGGAGTTGGCCAGGTTTGGCTTCCGGGATGGAGCTGGGGTGGACCTGGATGAGATGAAACCAGGAGGTGGAGAAAGATGGGACCCGACTATGAGCTCGTGCAGGAAATGATTACGAGCTCCCCACCGTGCACAACGTTCAGCCCGCTGAGGAATATCACCAATCCAAAGCGGGGTCCAGAGGTGGTGCTGGAGGAGGAGGAGCTCGGGAAAGCCCGTGTGAGAAAGGCGATGAGCTGCAAAGAGGTCCCAGGCAATGTTGGAGAGGCGAGACACATGGCTGGTCACAAGCCCGATGTGCCGGTTTGGCATGAAGATGGAAACCCGGACGGTGAACTACTACACGTCCGGAAGGAGACGAGGTGGATGACCAACTCGGAGTGCGTTGCAAAGGAGTTGGAGGGCCAGTGTGAGAACTTGCTGGCTGGAGGAGAGGTGCATCGCCACACGCACCTGATTGGGAAGAACCGTGCAAAGATGGCACAGGTGTACCGGAAGGAGCTGGTGGAGGCAATCCTGAGGACTACGGGATCGGTGGTGAAGAACGGCGAGCGCACGCTGATGGTGAAGGGCGCAACGCAGAAGGTGTTTGCCCTGTCGTCCTCGGAGGCGGAGTGCTATGGGATGTGCAGGACGGCCACGCTAGGCGAGTTCATGCGGGGGCGTGGCGGAGTTTTGGACGGGGGCGATCAAGCCTTTGACCTTGAAGGTAGACAGCAGTGCGGCAAAGGCGATGTCTCAGCGCCGAGGAGTTGGGCGCGCACAGCATGTGCTGGACAAGGTGAAAGGCACGATCAACGCCGCTGACCTCGTCATGCTCCGGGATCACTTGAAGCGTCTCGGCTATGACAAAGCCGAGCGCAAGGGCCACAAAGGGCTCACGTTTTAGGGTGATGCCGCAAGAGGTGGCTCCCCTTTTGACATCCAGGGGGTGCAGACTTTGAGCACGTTGCGCAGCCACAATCTGCCGCTACACGCCATGTCTGTGCAGATGTACACAAATAGGGGCATGTAAGGTTTATGCAGCGGGCAAACAATGTGTATTAAAAGGTATATGTTTGGGCAGGCACAAGGTCAGACGCAGAGCATTGGGAGCTGCAGTGGCGGGATTGAGGTGATGACAAGTCGCAGGAGGTGCAGGGCTTTGCTTCTTGCGTTGCATGTTCAAGCCCTTGAATCAGTAGATTTCTGAGACATGACGCAGGCTAAGACTGATGAGGCTGGGCCGGGGAAGTTCTCTCCGGCTGTGTGTGTAGAGATTTGGAGGCCTTGGACCAGGCAAAAGCGCTGGCCGCGAAACAGGCCGAGGGCCCGAAGCGGAATGAGCCTAAACAGAAGCAACGTTCTGTGGCAGCAGCCTCTCTTGATTTATGGAACCAAACTGTTTTATGCAGGCAGAGGCTGACGAAGCAGCAGCGGAAGCTAGAGCCTCCGCAGAGGCCCGTGTCGCAGCCGAGGTGGGGGGGGAGGGTGGTGGTGGGTGTGAGAGTGAGGATCCGGGATCGTTGCATGACACGAGCAAAGAGATATGCAGGCTCAGGCAGCAACAGCGTTGGGCGAAGTTGCGTGCGGCGGCGTGCGCTTGAGATCATATTTGGGGGCCTGCGCAACGCCAGCAAAACGCTGGATGCTTGACTTGTGCAAGCAGGGGAAGGTGGCACGCATTCCTTGATGGAATGCAAAGGTGCGTCCAGCTTGCATGTGTCTCTACGCAGGCAGAGGCCGCAGCAGCAGCAGCAGAAGCGATAGCCTCCGCAGAAGCCCGCGCCGAAGCCGAGGTCGGATTTGTCGGACTCTTCAGCCACGGACCCGTACACAAAGGTTTCCGCATGAACCCCGAAGCCATGTTACATCGAAACCATCTTCAACAAATCACGCGCCAGGCTCGCGCGTCTTCTGCGACCGCAGAAGCAGAAGCCGCCCTGCAAGCTCGCCGAGCGGCCGAGGCGAATCACCGGAGTCACCGGACGCCGAGTGGTTCGGTCCGTCCGTCGCGAGGCGAAGGCGCAGGCTGCGGCCGAAAGTTTGTCCGCGGCGGAGCAGAGGATCGCCGCAGCAGCGCAGACAGCTGCAGAGGCGCGGGTAGGATGGGCCTTGCATTATTTATTTATATGTTTGTCTGGGTCGTTCTTTCAATTGTTTCTAGGGGTTGATTTCTCTGGTTTTTCTTTATCCCATCACTTTGGGGGTGATTTTGATCATGGTAAAACATGTGAGGCCAGTGTGTGAGGCCAAATCTGCGGCCGATGCCTGGGCTGCGGAGGCCAAGGCGAACGCAGACGCAAAGGCGGGAAAAGGAAGCTGTGGGGTTGGCTCGAGGGGCTTCGTTTTGCTGGTGTTTCTCATAAACCATGGGGCAAGGTGTTGGGGGTTGGGGGTGGCGGTTGGGGGGGGGGTTAAGATTTTCGCTTGGCCCCCTTGCTCAAGGGCCTAGGGGAGCAGTTCTTCATTTTGAGAATGTTTGCGTGTTGCCCATGTTCGGCTCGGTCTGTTAAAAGACAAAGAATAACATGAAAGCTTTCCCCAAGCATTTGAGGCTGTGGGGGGAGCCATAAACGAACCAGAAGGGGCTGATGTCTGCCAGACACTTGGCACTGTCGAAGATGTCCTCCTTTATACAGCGGGTATTTAGTGCATTGATTTTGGTTGGGTGATGGTGCAAAAACGGTCTGAAAAGGACCTGTGTCAAATTCGGGAATTTGGATTCCCGAAACGGATTTCAGTTTTCCTACTGGTTTGAAATAGGGTGCCAAGCCTCAATCAAAACGTGGTTTCCTTGAAAGCACACACACAGGCACATGGCCCATATATAGATCGATAGTTCCCTTAGTCTTGAGAGTCACCGGTTGGTTCGCCAGGCGGCTGCGCACGTGCGGCTGACAGCTCTGCGGAATGAGGCGGCCAGCGCCAGCGACCGCGTTGCGGGTCTCGGGGAGCTCAATGAGCGGCTGCGCTGGGGGCTGTTGGCTGCCGGCCTCCGACAGAAGGCGGGGGAGACAGGAAGAGGTCGCCCCTACACAGCTTTCGGGAAGACAGGAGGAGGGTGTTTGCTTCCTCACTTGAAGCCAATGCCCAAACGAAGTGCAGATTCCCCCTCACTTCAACCGCCAATTTTCAGACGAAACGGATGTGGAAAAACTGGTGGCTCCGCCAGCGAGCGATGTCCTCTGAGGAGCTGTGCCTTGCCACGCGGCTCCTGCGCGTTGCGGTTGGGGACTTCCGAAGAGCCCAGGACACGCAGCGCCGCTGGCGGCAGGTGGCCTTTCAGGCACTTAAGTGGGGGGGGGTGTTGTTTTTGCTTCGCAATTGACCCTGCACCACACGCATGCCATTTTGGCTCAAGGCCCTATCGTGTAGTACCGTTGCATCCATCCTGCAGCCATTACAAAAAGGACCTAGCAGAGCGCCTTGCAGGTATACATTGCACATTTCCAGAACCAGGACTTCCATTCTCAGGTCCTCCACTATTGGCATCTTGGATTCTCTTGCAGAATAGATCCAGGGACCTACCAATACATTCTCTACTACCACAAGGTACCTGCTCCCTTCGCTCAATTGTGGTAGCGGAGCGGGTTTTCCGCAGAGATCCAAACACAATGTCATCCGATGGAGAAGGCTTCATGGAAGCCTATGCAAGTGTTCATCCGGCTACACTGAAGAGACGCTCAGCTTATCGATGACCGCCAAGCAGCCGCCGTACGACGGAAGAGTCAGCTGGTTTCGATATGAAGAACTTGCAGGAGACGCTCATATGTACAAGGCCGTCCTCCAGAACGACCTTGCAAGATCCTGACGAAGGAGTCAACTATTTCAAGAACACGCTGAAGAAGTTCTTCCTGAAAGGGTTGACCAACGTGTACTTATACAGACTCCTCAGTTTCTTCAATCATAGGAGGCAGAGCACCGAGTTCCTCATATCTACATCAAAATTTGAGATCCTCTTGATGAGATTGAAGGCAGCCTTCATACGGCACAGTCACCAGAGTTCATAGCTTCAGTCCAAGAGGCCAATGCAAGAAGAATTGCCGCGCGCCAACAAGCCGCTGGCGCACGAGCACCGCCTCCAGATCTGCTGCAGACAGACAATCCAGAAGTACTCAGACAGCGCCTTACAGGCATGCAGACAAGGCACCGCGACGCATTCCCCCTCAGCGACAACCTCATTGCACAGTTTTTCTTAATCCAAAGTGAATAGTCAGATCAGCAAAGGGAAAGACTGATCAGTGCAATGTCATTGTGAAACATCTCGCTTGAGATTTATACCTACGAGATGATGAAAGCACAGTACCATGACCCCTTCGTCACAACTAGAACATCCATCCAAGATCCGTCCATCCGGCCATCCGGAGGAAACCGAAGCAACACTTTCTACATTCTCGAACAGGGAGAATACGAAGGAGAAGAAGGCTTTTGGGTGGAAGACGAAGAAGGACAAGAAGGTTTCATGTCCACCAACGATGAGGAGACTTTGGGTACTAGAGGAGAACGATGCGTTCGTTGCGAGAAAAGTGTCTTGGCAGAATTTCAGACTCAAAAAGAGAAACGGAAAAGGAAAATCGACAAGCAAAAAGGGCAGTCACCAACGAGGTGGCTTCAAACCCTGTCGAAAAGGTAGCTCTGGCGGGAAGGCCAATATGGCCAACCAAAATCAGGATCCCTACGACCAGGAAAGGCAAAGGAAAGAAGGGAAAGAAAGGAAAGTCGAAATTCCCATATCCCTGTGATGGAAACAAAGGTTATCCATCCTAGGACAATGGCAAAGGACAAGGCGGACATCGCAGAGAAGACGGAGGAGCAGCCCGCCATTCAGCCGACTGCACCACCCGCAGAGCCTACATATGCCGGTTGGACAGATCAGGATTGGGATCCATCCTGGAATTGGAGTGAACAAGGCTGGTACTCATCCCATGAGTCATCCAGCGCAGCGCAAGCGATGATGGCATTCCATGATCAGCATCGATGAGAAGCTGATCCAAGCCGATGCAGTTTCTGCACAGTCAATGACAGCGACAGCAAAACAAAGCCTTTTGGCAACAAAGCTGATGGCGCCTGTCATCAACCCGCGGCGCAATCCGACCTATGCGATCCTGGACAACGGATGTACCAGATCCAGGGGCAGCTGGCATGCAATCCAGCGTTTTACCCAGGCCATTGAACCTATGAAGAACCTCATCTCCTACTCGTACATCCCGGCCGAGACCAAGTTCACTTTTGCAAATGGAGAGACAGCCAAGGTAAACTGGACCTTGCGCCTCAAGTATCATACGACACCTCCATGCAGCACCAACATCGACATCCTTGAACAAGGAACTGTACCGATTTTTCTGAGCATTGGTCAGATGCGGAACCTGTACATGACCATCGAGCATACACCTCAATGTGACAAGATTACGTGTAAGGCTTTTGGCGTGACTCGTCAAGCAGTTCCGGTGTCCGGTGCAGGACATGCGCTCGTCGATATTGCTGGAGTAGCAAGCCCCATGGAGAGACCGCCATCAAGGGCCTCACCAACTATGTTTACGATGATGAGGGCAGCGTCCAATTCCCTTCGAGGGAACACTCAGTGAAGAGCTTGCAGCAATCCAGATCAAGCAGCTGTCCAAGCAGGCATTCCAAGAGGCTCGTCAATCCGAGGACATCCGGAGAGACCTTGCTCAGAACCTTCAGGATGAGCTCCAAACCTCTTCAGGTGAAGGACAAGGTATCTTACTGGCAGGAAGACAAATCCAAGATTCGTTCCGATGGAAGGGAGCAATGGTTGGACCTGATCTCGGATCAAGACTCATCAAGGTCAACGTGACGAAGGTCAGAAAGGATGAGACCATCCCTCCGGGGAAACCTGGAATTGATTTCTTATTGCCCGATGAGAAAGAATCCTTGCAGAGGCCAGCATCCTCACGACCGTTACGCATTGCTGGAAAATCAACTCCTCAGCCTGCAGCGTCGAGATCTGCGGAGAACATGTTCGTGGAAGATATGACATCCATCCCTGAGGGATGTGTGCACAAGGGGAAGATCCACGTTCTCGAGATCTTTGCGGGGAGTGCCCGATTCAGTCAATGCTGTGCACTCTCCGGTCTGAAGGTTGGGACTCCGGTTGAACTCCGCTTGACATTCGCAGCGGATTTGACGTAATGACATCCAAGAAACGACACATGGTCATGGAGATCATCAAGGAGCAAGCGCCTGATCATATTCTCATGGCGCCAGTCTGTGGACCGTGGTCAAACATGCAGAACATCCAAAAGGACCAACAGAAAGTTTTGGGAAAAGCCACAGCGCTACATGCCCACGGTTGAGTTCGTGGCATCCATTGCGCGGTGTCAGCTAAAGCACAGAAGATATTTCATCATTGAAAATCCCCAATCATCCAGGATTTGACACTTGCGCTGCATGACGCAACCCTTTTCCGGTCCATCAGTGACTTGGGGAGATTTCCATTTCTGTGCGTACGGACTGAAAGATCCTGAATCCGGACTCAGATGTCTCAAGCCAATAAGCTTGATGCACTGCTTACCTCCCGAGGTAATGAGACCGATTTTCGAAAGTGTGCAAACTTCACTTGTTTAGTGAAACATGGGCATCAATTTCTCGGGGAAATGCAGGCACTTACGGAAGCAGAGCCAAACTGGCACAGGTGTATCCTTACCAGTTTTGCCAGGATTTCGCGCACATCATCCTACGTCACGAAACCGCTCGCTTGACAATGAAGTGTACCTCCTTGAGGATACCTTTGAGCCGTTCACCGCCAAGCAGGTAGATTCAGGTAGATGTCCTTCGACAGGAGACGGCTGCCACCGAGAAGGAGTTCAACGTGACTAGCAGCAGCACCGCTGTTAGAATCCAGGACCTCCCGTGCAACAAGAATGTTCCGCCACTAGTCATCAACAGTCACCCAGTTCAGAAGTTTTAGGGGACACTGAAACAATACCCTTTGGGGACTGAACTCGACGTTTTCAAACAGAATCCAAATGACTGGCGATGTCAGTACATGTGGAATGGTTGCAAGAAGTTGAGGCAATTGTGCATCTCGTCCACACAGTACGATGCATGTGCGGCATATGTCCACACGATTGGCATCAACATGCCTATCAACCCACCTCCGGACGATGCCGTCATAGCCTTCTGGCAACCAGATCAGCTGAACAGGAGTTGGGTCTTGCCAGCGCAATCCGAAGACGTGGCGTGCGGTGATGTACTCATCAGTCCATCACTCTTTCTCAAATGCACCGGCTATCAAGCCAATGCCCGTCGAGGTAGATCCAATGGATCCGACGATTTCGCCTCGACCTTCTGACGCACAGGAGCCGCCTGATCAACCGGACCATCCCATGATCCAAGGCCTCCAACTCCTCCAGACGAGAGCATCCTCCTCCGGATCCTCCACATCAGCCTGATCAGAATGATCGACCAGATCATCCATGCCGCCAGCGCGACCAGGTGTCGGTGTCTCACCAGACACAGACAGTCCAGTAGATCCACCGCTGCCGCCGCGTGACAAACTGGACTCAGGGGGTGATGTTCCTTTGCCGTCTCAGTCGCCAGCGTCTCAACCGATTCTTCCGACTGTCGTGGTGCCACCACCACCTGCAATTCTGACGAACCCCAAGGCAGAAAACGATGATGAAGAGCTTGAACTGCCCAACCTTGCGCAAGAAGAAGAAACAACTGCACCTCCTGTGCAGAGCAGTTCATCCAAGAAGCAGAAGACAGGAAAGAAGAAGAAGCCAGGTGAGAATCCAGACGACGAAGATTCGCCTGGTTCATCTCTCAAGAACGAACCTGCAGCTTCATCCAACTTCAATCCGAACAATCCAGTCAACTTGCCGATGCAATCTGACAGCGAGGAAGAGCTACTCCCTCACGTCCCAACTTCATCCGGCGCTGGAAGTTCACAGAGGACTTTGCAGTACACTGGCCGAGAAGAAGATGAATCTGAAGACTCTCAGAGGACGATCAGGAAGCCGACCTTGTTCTTGATGAAGCACACTGGTCACTCATGACATCCGATCAGAAGATCTGTGCCAACACAGGATCCTTTACAGTTCCGAGAGACATCGAAGGACACCCTGTCCTTCTTGGACAAGTAAAAGGGACCTTCAAACCATCCAACAGATGTGGATTCTCTCACCAGAAACACACAGACAAGGATCACGTTGACCGGCTTTGCAAGAACATGACAGACGATGACCGAGCACCTTTGGTATTGTGTTCATACAAGCAAGAATCCTTGAAGGCTTCATCAACATCCGCACTTATCGGTTCGGAAAGAAGCAACAGCTACTGAGACAAAGGCTTACCAGAAGCAATTCCTGGAAGCTAAGCACCTCGAGTGCAAATCTTGGCTTGTCAATGAAGTGTTTGACTTAGTCGACGCACGAAAGATTCAGGTCAGGAATTGGGTCACCGGTCGCTGGCTTCTTGCCCTGAAGCGAGACAAAGACGGGAACTTCCTGAAGACAAGGGCCCGATCCTCCGAGGTTTTCAAGATAAGCAGAAGAACGATCAGCAGACAGACAGTCCTGCTGCATCCAGGAGTGGTTTCCGCCTTGCAATCCAAGCAGCCGCAAACAAGGGCTGGAATATATTTCACATGGATTTGAAGACAGCGTTCCTTCAAGGCGAAGCATACAATCAGAATCGTGACATTATTTAATTTGTCAGATCCCTCCTGAAATGGGATATCCGCCACACATCGGTGCGCGTATGAAGAAGCCTGCTTATGGGCTGAATGACGCACCGCGCAGATGGTGGAACATCCTAGATTCGGCACTCCGTTCATACGGATTAGTGCCAGCGCGAGCAGATCGTTGTACATATGTTTACTACGGTAAACAGCTTCCAAAATCCTCGCCGATCAGTGAAAAGAAGTCATCCAACACATTCGATCTTGAAGGAGCAGTTGATTACCTCATGGACCCCGTTTCCGGTAACAACGCCAAGAATCGACAAGTTCATGGAGCACTTTCTCTTCATGTAGATGATCTTCTTATGACCGGGGATGACGTGTTTGAGAAGGAAATCATGGGACGACTTTGTAAGGATTTCCAAGTCGGTTCAGAAGACAAGAATGATTGCCTTTTCGTTGGACAGCGAATCCAATGGAAGCATGACGACAAGCGCGGTTGGTACATCAATGTCCACCAGAACGTTGCCATTGACGAACTTCAGGAGATCACCTTTGACAAGCATCTAAAGGATGATACACCGCTCACTCCTCAAATGCATACTGCTTACAGAAGTGTTTTAGGTCAGATTAACTGGTTTAACTGGTTACAACCGCGAACGCAATTCCACATAGGTGTGCATCCAAGGCATCATCACCAACCATTGAGGACGTTCGCGCCATCAACAAGACAGTCAGAACCATCAAAAGCATTGCGCTTAGTGGGAAGACCCGAATAGTAGGCTATCCAGATGCCTCCTATCATAATGAAGACAAGTCATCCCAACGTGCGCGTGTTATCTTTCTTGCAGAGCAGAGAGATCTTCGCCAGGGCTCATCGAATTCGAGAGGCTCACTGGTTGACTATGAGACGCATAAGATCACCGAAAAAGACATGTCCACAAGTGTTGCTGAATTAGACGGACTAATGCGTTGTTACGGTTCAGCCTTACTTTAGAGCCTCCGGCTCAGTCCGCCGACATTGTCCTCTCCCTTTTCTCCTTCTTCCTCTCTTCCTTGTCTCCCTTGTGTGTTCTGTCGTCCTCTCTCCCTCCCTCTGCTCCCATCCTCCCCATCCCCCCAAGCCTCTCTCTCCCCAATCTCCCTCTCTCGTATGTATGCATGCATGTACATATGTATGTATGTATGTATGTATGTATGTATGTATGTATGTATGTATGTATGTATGTATGTATGTATGTATGTAATGTATGTATGTATGTATGTATGTATGTATGTATGTATGTATGTATGTAATGTATGTATGTATGTATGTATGTATGTAATGTATGTATGTATGTATGTATGTATGTATGTATGTATGTATGTATGTATGTATGTATGTATGTATGTATGTATGTATGTATGTATGTATGTATGTATGTATGTATGTATGTAATGTAATGTAATGTAATGTAATGTAATGTATGTATGTAATGTAATGTAATGTATGTATGTATGTATGTATGTATGTATGTATGTATGTATGTATGTATGTATGTATGTATGTATGTATGTATGTATGTATGTATGTATGTATGTATGTATGTATGTAATGTATGTAATGTATGTATGTATGTATGTATGTATGTATGTATGTATGTATGTATGTATGTATGTATGTATGTAATGTATGTATGTATGTATGTATGTATGTATGTATGTATGTATGTATGTATGTATGTATGTATGTATGTATGTATGTATGTATGTATGTATGTATGTATGTATGTATGTATGTATGTATGTATGTATGTATGTATGTATGTATGTATGTATGTATGTATGTATGTATGTATGTATGTATGTATGTATGTATGTATGTATGTATGTATGTATGTATGTATGTATGTATGTATGTATGTAATGTATGTAATGTATGTATGTATGTATGTATGTATGTATGTATGTATGTATGTATGTATGTATGTATGTATGTATGTATGTATGTATGTGTATGTATGTATGTATGTATGTATGTATGTATGTATGTATGTATGTATGTATGTATGTATGTATGTATGTATGTATGTATGTATGTATGTATGTATGTATGTATGTATGTATGTATGTATGTATGTATGTATGTATGTATGTATGTATGTATGTATGTATGTATGTATGTATGTATGTATGTATGTATGTATGTATGTATGTATGTATGTATGTATGTATGTATGTATGTATGTATGTATGTATGTATGTATGTATGTATGTATGTATGTATGTATGTATGTATGTATGTATGTATGTATGTATGTATGTATGTATGTATGTATGTTGTATGTATGTATGTATGTATGTATGTAATGTATGTATGTATGTATGTATGTATGTATGTATGTATGTATGTATGTATGTATGTATGTATGTATGTAATGTATGTATGTATGTATGTATGTATGTATGTATGTATGTATGTATGTATGTATGTATGTATGTATGTATGTATGTAATGTATGTATGTATGTATGCATGCATGTATGTATGTATGTATGTATGTCTGTAAGCATGCATGTATGTATGTATGTATGCATGTATGTATGTCTGCATGTATGCATGTATGTGAGTATGTAAGTAAGTAAGTAAGTAAGTAAGTAAGTAAGTAAAGTAAGTAAGTAAGTAAGTAAGTAAGTAAGTAAGTAAGTAAGTAAGCATGTAATGTATGTACGTATGTATGTATGTGTGCATGCATGCATGCATGCATGCATGCATGCTTACATACATGTATGCATGTATGTATATGTATGTAATGTATGTATGTATGTGTATGTAATGTCATGTAATGTAATGTATGTGTAATGTAATGTACTGTAATGTATGTATGTATGTATGTATGTATGTATGTATCCTTGCACTTCCCCTTTGCTCCCCAGTATTTCCCGCAAAAAAACACGGTTTTTCCAGCGTTTTCGCAAAGAGGACGTCCAAAAACATTGAGTTTTTCCAGATTTTCGGCAAAAGGATGCAGGAAGCCCAAGCCAGCAAAAAAGCCGGCAGGGGGAATCGAGCCTGGGACCCCTGTTTTGCGACACCGGCTCCCCGAAGACTACGTTTAGTGGAACGTCATCAAATTGCCGCGCGGTACGTGGGGGACCCCCCTCTCCCCCCCCCCACAAAAACCTACGTAATAGACGTCGGGCGGGGGGGGGTTAGGGGGGGGGTTATCCTCTATCCTCTAGTAAGTATCCGACACGCCGAGCAATGTCGGCGGATTTCTTCGCGGACTCTGGTCTGACATTACAGGCGAAATTGCAGATGTCCATATCCGCACAGATGCTAACAATCTTGTTACAAGCATCCGCAACACATCAACCAGAGCAGAAAGAAACAATGCGCTTGATCCAAATGTTGCGAAAGGAGTGCAATAGCGGACAGATGCACGATCTCACACATGTGCAAAGCAAGGATTGTCTAGCAGATTCGCTGACAAAACACTCAGCGAAGGCAGATGAGCTTATTAAGGCAGTATTGACAGGCAACCTCATGAATGTGAACGCTCATCCACCTTTCCGCACCATGTTGCAGAACAATGCATTTTTGGTTGAGTGGCTAGCGCGCAATACGAAGCACGGACCCGATCCAACTGCATTGCAGGAGTCGGGGTAGCAGAATCCATGTTGGCTTATAGGGGAGCTTGGGCATAATCCATATGTCCATGAATTTTCAACGCATGATTTTCCATTTTTGTGATTTTCAATTCCTCAATGCCGTGGTGAGTACTTTGCGTGTGACCTTTCTTGAACCTCAAGAAATATGTGTCTGCATCCGCAGCCAGTTTGGTTTACAACCAATTCGACCTTTGCGATCGTGTATGCTTTTTCCGATTGACAACGACATGCCGATCCTTTCAAGCCTTTTCGGGATCAGCAAAGCCAAGCCATCCACCCCGAAGCCGGCCGGAAAGAGAAGAGCTTCTCCACCCAAGGGCTCGCCCATCCAGAGCGATGAAGATGACGAATCATCCGCATCCGATTACATCATGGGCGAGACCAAGGACGACAAGAAGCCTAAACCCGAGCGTCAGGAAGAAGGAGACATTCCAATGGAGCAGGCAGATTATGATCGAGATTCCGACAGCGATGAAGACAAGAAGCCCTCGGAGCCACCTCTTGAGGAACGGCCAAGGCAGAAGGCGATGCCCATGCAGCCTCCGGTGCCGACACTGAGGCTCGCGCCGAAGATCAAGGCGCAGCCATCCACGACCTTGGGCGAAGAGACGGAATCCGACAATGTCAAGCATCATCATGAAGAACGGCCACCATTACCAAGACGGCCAACGATGAAGGCACCTCCTGCATCCCTTGAACAATCCAAGTGGGTGAGCCGCAACAAGAGCAGATGGGAATAATGCTTTTGAGGGATACCGCGAATCCTTCACCATTCTGGAACCACAAGTTTCTGAGCATTGTGAAGCAGTACTACTGTGAGTGCCGCGCCATCCAACAGAACCATGCCAACTATGTTCCAGAACATCTGCGAGGGCCCCATGAGAAGCCATGCCGGTTGAAGACCAAGTTCAATGACCTGTGGGAACCTACCATTCGTGGAGAGAACACTCAGGGATGGCCTATATGACGATCCCACAAGTTTCAGCACTGATGTCATACTAATGGTAGGCATATGGAGAAGACCATCACCAATGCCGAATCCATCGAGAAGGACGAGAATTGAAGAGGGCAATCCATTTCAACCTTGATGGATCATGCGAACTGTATGAGGCATTGTGTGCAATGACCCATGCGCGAAACTTCCTTGGCGCCATACCAGGCATATTCCTGATGACCATGCTTTCCATCCTTTGGAAAATCCAGATTCGAGATAGCGTTCGTGTATCCGAAGTTTGATGGATCGTACCAAGAGCGGGAAGCAAGGATGCGCCATTGTCCCTAGAGACCGATGGATGACAACCTCACATCCAAAGCAGCATTCCACGCACTCAGGCCTAATGGCAAGTCATTCTACAACGACGACAACATGGAGCTGTGTGTGAGATTAATTTTTGTGGAAGAACACCTGGGAAGAGCCATCATACCACCTGCCCAATGCAGCCAAGCCTTGTGATCAGGACCGTGAAGATGAGAGCACGGCAGCGCCGAAATCCATCGAGCAGGACAGGACTATCGTTCCGTTCAGGAAGAAGGCCGTCGCACTCATGTTTCATGCCACCTATGGAACTCAGATCGAGAAAATCATGCGCATCAACGATATCATCAGTGCTGACACATGTTCCCAAGGGACGCGATGCATAGCGGATCCTTGCATTCACACAATCCATGCAGCATTCGATACCGATGGACAGCCTCTTATGCACAGCCACTGGATCATGAAGAAGAATCTCGACCATGACGACCGAGAACAAGGTGAATCCAAGATCCAGGAGTTTTCTGAGCACTTCTTCAAGCGCATTGACAAGGGCATCTCCCACGACAAGCGCAACAAATATCAGCCCGAACAAGAGCAATCCAGCGAGACCAAGAAAAGACGGCATTCGACAGACCATGATGAGGAAAGCATGAGCGTAAGAGAAGATCGATCCGTCAAGGTCTCAAAGTCATGGTGGAACCTCCCAATCAGGCCAATGTGGCTGAATGCAATCAGGAATTTCAGAACATCTATTTGGACCGGGAATTGTCCAAGGCCGATGCTGCAAAAGAGCTCGACGAGATCAAGCAAGCGTTCGCGGATTTCATGGAGAGGTGCCACATAGAGCCAAAGAAGACCCCCGGACCTGACCGAGTGCGAATTGAGATCTTTGGCACACATGAATCCAGATGAGAACCTCGATGAAGATGAGTTCTACTTCGAGCACGCAGGTGAACATCCGACCATGGAAGAGTTCAGAGCAGCGCAGAACCCTTCGGGGTATCCACTGCGACTTCCGATAGGACTCAAGAAGTTGAAGAACTACCACGACCCTGAGCTCACCAAGTCATTCACGACCATTCTGGGATCCCTGATGCAAGGAACTGATGGCCAAGTTGTCGACTGCCTCAAGAGGAAAGACTATCCATCCAGCATTTCACTCAACATCCTGACAGTGAATCGCGGGAACCTCGCAAGGAGTCCAAAGCTGGATAGTCGAGAACTCAAGTCATGGCCAATCAAGCACCGACCGCTCATCATGCAGATGATGCAGAACAGTGCACATATCCTCTGCATCAACGAGGCAGACGCGTTCCTCTACCCGGAAGAAAATAGGACCCTCGATCTCATCAAGCTGTTCATAAAATGCGGATACAAGGGCATCGTCATCAAGCTTTGGTCATCCAAGTCCATCGCATGCTTTGTCCGAGGTGGAAAACAAGCCAGAGTCGAACTGTTGGCACGGTACACTTCAACGAAGAGCCAGTTCTGGAGTACAACATTCGGAATGTTCAGGATGCTTCTTCGGGCTCGAAGACGGTTGCAATGATCCGGGCTATGATACTCCAACACCCGACTGCTTGGCATCCACCGGAACATCCATGTTCCTCAACCAGGAGAAGTATATTGGACAGAGATTGCCACCACGCACCACTGTACAATGGCGTGGCAAGAACAGCGAGATTCTCGTCATCCACATTGAGCAGAACAATGAGATTCGTCTCTTACGACTCCCGCCATTAAACAAGAGCTTCCATTTGCCACCCTTGGAGTTTTCCATCTTCATCCGAACGTCAGCCATGGTGCAGCAAAAGACGCCGCGCAGTAAGGCGTCATGCCGCTCGTCACGGAGCACTGCGATGCGATCGCAGGCGACGCCAACAAGTCTGCAAATACGTTCAGTAAGCTACAATCAGTTTACAATCCTGAGCACGGCCTCATGAACTACATTATGGGAAAGTTCAAGATCCTTTGGAATGGAACACAAGACATGCCGTTGGCAGAGCGAATGGATTTCACCATGTCGACCTCTTGCGCAATTAAATCCATTGCTCGGCACCATCTGTACATGAAAGAAGGTTCAGGATTTGACAGAACGTTTCCGGATTGCATGATGACCTTCGTGTTCAGTTGGGGAAAGGCTGACATCCAACAAGAATTCCGAAAATTCGAGGTCTCCAAGCTCGACCAAGATACGATGGATTCCATGATCGAAAATGTTGACGAGGTCATCTCCGACTACAAGGTCACTTCCGCGGAGCGCTACAAGCATATCAACCATGAGATGCTAATGCTTGGACCATGCGACTCCGACTCTCATACCCCATTGCTGGTCTACATTCGCAGCCTTGCAGCTGATCAAGAAAGGAACTACCACCGCAAGAAGGAGTACAATCAGAACAAAAAAAGAAGGAGAATGAGACAGCGTGGAAGCCATGGAACCAATCCTATCAGCAAGGATGGAAGAGTTCCGGCTACCAAGGATGGAAAGATTATGGCGGAGGATATGCAAGCCAATCCGATAGCAGCTACTGTTGGTACTCGCAGAAGCGATGAGATTCTATGACAACAACCCACGCTGAGAACCATCACACGGAGAACGACACCACGAATTCCAATCGATTGATCCTCCTGCACCTCAAGACTATGCTCGTGAGTGGTCAATACTTTCACACCATCCCGCGTGTACAAAGTGTTTCTCACATTTCCGTTTTAGATACGAGGAATCTCGTCCAATCAGTGCAAGGCATTTTCCATTCTGCCACCAAGACATTTCATCCGTGACAGAAATGATGATTTAATTTTCAATATGGCTACGGCAAGCATATCATAAGTATGGCTACGGCTAAAGGCCATGAAGCCAAGAATGCCATTTTGGCGTTCAGGGTCAAAGAAATTCTGTCTGTTTTTGTGTTGTTTTTGCTTCGCAATTGACCGTGCGCCACACGCATGCCATTTTGGCTCAAGGCCCTATCTTGTAGTACCGTTGCATTCATTCATCCTGCAGCCATTAGAAAAAGGACCTAGCAGAGCGCCTTGCAGGTATACATTGCACTTTTCCAGAACCAGGACTTCCATCCTCCGCTATTGGCATATTGGACTCTCTTGCAGAATAGATCCAGGGACCTACCAAACTACCACAAGGTACCTGCTCCCTTCGAGGATATGTCTTTGAGGGCTCCGCGTTTTTTGGAGAACCCAGAAGTCGACTTTTGTGTGGGTCGGCGATGCTTTTCTTTGGGGAGGGATATTTGTTGGAGTTCTACTTTTCGCTTTGGTTTCTTAGCTTCTCGGCTTCTTGTTCATTGATGCGGCTTTTGGTGGCTTTCTGGCTTTGGCTTTTCGCATCCTCTGCTTTCCCAGTTCCTCTCCGGGCATTTTGGCTTTTGCGCCCTTTCATTGGTTCTTGGCTTTGGCTTGCCCGCATCCTCAGCATCACTGTATGCATGTGTGTATGTAATCTATGTAATCTAACGTATGTGTGTCTGTCTGTATGTATGCACATGTTCGAACATCATAGGGGAAGCCCCCCCTGCTTTTTATATTCTATCGCACCCTTGCTTGAATCATTGCACCCCGAATTGAATCATCACTTTCTCGAGGGGGGGGCCGCCAAGCCCCGCCCCGCTACTTTTTAGATCTTTTACAGAGGTTTAACTGCACCCCTATAGGAATCATCACTTCTTCAAACATCCAGTTTCGCGAGATCATGCCATGAAATACAACATGTTATGTAAACTATGATATGTATGTATGTATGATGTAATGTAATGTAAATGTAATGTAAATGTATTGTAAATGTAATGTACATGTAATGTAACTGCAGTGTAAATGCAATGTAAAGGTAATGCAAATGCAATGTACATGTAATGTGCACGCAAATGTAATCTACATGTAATGTAAATGTAAATGTAATGTGAGTGTGAATGTAAATGTAAATGTAATGTAATGTAATGCAATGTAAGGTAACGTAAGGTAATGTAATCTAATGTATGTATGACTTCTTTGAACATCATAGAGAAAGCCCCCCTCCTCACCCGCTTTTTTATGTTCTATCACACCCTTTCTTGAACCATTGCGCCCCCAATTGAATCATCGCATTTTCGACATCATGGGGGGGGCTGCCGCCCCCCAACCCCTCCTGCTACTTTTCAGATCTTTGCAGAGATTTAGTTGCGCCCCAATTTGAATCATCACAGGTTCGAACATCATGGGGAGGCGGCAGCCGCCTCCCCAACCCCCCTGCATTGAACTGCGTAACTAAGCAAGCTGCTCTGCGCAAGTTGCTCGGCGCAAGTTGCTCGGCGCAAGCGTTCTGATGCAAGTTGCTCTGCGCGAGTTGCTCTTTGGCGCATGTGCGCTGCTTGCAAGTTGCTCTGCGCAAGTTGCTCTGCGCAAGTTGCTTTGTGCAAGTTGCTCTGCGCAAAGCGTACTAGATTTGTACTTAAAATTTGCGATTTTTGACACGGAGCTGCGGGAATGTACTCCGCGTACTGGTTGTTGTATGAAAATTTGCGCTCTTGCAGCCGGAGCTGCGGGAATGTACTCCGCGTACTACTTTTTGTACTTAAAATTTGGCTGGAGCTACAGGAATGTACCCCGCGTACTACTTTTGTACTTTAAATTTACGACTTTGCAGCTGGAGCGGGAATGTACTCCGCGTACTACTTTTGTACTTAAAAATTGCGACTTTGCAGCTGGTGCGGGAATGTACTCCGCGTACTACTTTTGTACTTAAAATTTGCGACTTTCAGCTGGAGCTGTGGGAATGTACTCCGCGTACTACTTTTGTACTGTAAATTCCCGATTTTGCAGCCAGAGCTGCCACAGACAAGGCGGGGGTTGAACCCGCGACCGCACGAATCGGAGAGCAGCCGCGCAAACCACGAGACAATTGCCAAAGACCATTTCGCAAGCCAAAAAACGCAAACAACCTCGAGTTTTTGCACCTCGACCACGCCGATCCCCGCAGAGGGTTCATCCGCGAATGTCAAAAACGCAAAAAACCGTGATCACCACGCCGATCCCCGCAGAGGGTCGCGCGCGCACCGCAAAAAAAACACAGAAAAACACCTTGAGTTTTTGCCCCTCGACTACGGTTCATCCGGGCACCGCAAAAACGCCAAAAAAAAACAGCCTCGAGTTTTTGCACCTCGACCACGCCGATCCCCGCAGAGGGTCGCGCGCGCACCGACAAAAACGCAAAAAACCTCGAGTTTTTGCACCTCGACCACGCCGATCCCCGCAGAGGGTCGCATTCCCGATCGCCGGCAACATCCCCACCCCCCGCCAAGAAAGAGATTCGAAAATACCGAACTCTTTCTCTTTCTTTCCCGCGCGTTAAGTACTTAACCTAACTTACTTAACCTAGCTTACACAGCTGCTAACGCCGAGCCTCTACACCTAGCTTAGCTTAGCTCTATGCACCTAGCTCTATGCACTTGGCTCTATGCACCTGGCACGATGCACTTCGCTCTTTGCACTTGGCTCTGTGCACTTAACTCTATACACTTAACTCCTTACACCTTGCTCTTTGCACTTCGCTCTGAGCACTTGGCTCTATGCGCTTGGCTCTTTGCACTTGGCTCTGCGCAAGTAACTCTATGCTGGTGACTCCATGCTGGTGACTCTGTGCAAGTATCTCCATGGTGGTGACTCTGTGCAAGTCTGGTATCTCTATGCGGGTATCTCCATGCTGGTAACTCTGTGCAAGCTACTCTGTGCTAGTAACTCTACGCGAGTATCTCCATGCTGGTGACTCTGTGCAAGCTACTCTGCGCAAGTTGACCAAGAGCTCCTGGTATCTCGATGCTGGTGACTCTGTGCAAGCTACTCTGCGCAAGTTGACCAGGAGCTCCGCACGGAAGAACCCTTCGCAATGCTTTCGGGAAAAATACAAAAAAGAGAAACATCACAAACTATATCCGCACCTTTCTTTGGGGATCGCCCCTCCACTTTTCTGTTTGAACGGTAAGCCCACCATGCAGTGCCAACCCCCAGAAAGAACAGCAGCCTGAAGCAAGTCAAGCGCCCAGGCAAATCACAACTGGGCGGATTTGTATCAGTGAATCAGCAGACAACGCTTCCTCTCAAGCCATTGACGCCATGTTTTTCCCGAAAGCATCGCGAAGGGTTCTTCCGTGCGGAGCCCTTGGACAAGTTACACAGAGCCAAGTTGCACAGAGCCAAGTTACATAGAGCCAAGTTACATAGAGCCAAATTACATAGAGCCAAGTTACATAGAGCCAAGTTACATAGAGCCAAGTTACATAGAGCCAAGTTACATAGAGCCAAGTTACATAGAGCCAAGTTACATAGAGCCAAGTTACATAGAGCCAAGTTACATAGAGCCAAGTTACATAGAGCCAAGTTACATAGAGCCAAGTTACATAGAGCCAAGTTACATAGAGCCAAGTTACATAGAGCCAAGTTACATAGAGCCAAGTTACATAGAGCCAAGTTACATAGAGCCAAGGTACATAGAGCCAAGTTACATAGAGCCAAGTGGCACAGAGCCAAGTTACATAGACCCAAGTTACCTAGAGCCAAGTTGCACAGAGCCAAGTTGCACAGAGCCAAGTTACATAGAGTCAAGTTACATAGAGCCAAGTTACATAGAGCCAAGTTACATAGAGCCCAGTTACATAGAGCCAAGTTACATAGAGCCAAGCTACATAGAGCCAAGGTACATAGAGCTAAGTTACATAGAGCCAAGTTACATAGAGCCAAGTTGCATAGAGCCAAGTGGCACAGAGCCAAGTGACACAGACCCAGGTGGCAGAGCCAAGGTTAGGTAGAGCTTGCGTAGAGCTTCGGCGTAAGCAGCTATGTAGTTAGTTTAGGTTTCTAAGGCGCCGGGGCGGGAGTTTGATCATCGCTCGGGATTGCGACCCTCTGCGGAGATCCGCGTGGTCGATGTTAAAAAACTGAGGACTTTTTACGATTTCTGCAAGCCGCGCGCGACCCTCTGCGGAGATTCGCGTGGTCGAGGTCAACAAACTGAGGACATCTTACGATTTTTAGCATGCGCGCGCGACCCTCTGCGGAGATTCGCGTGGTCGAGGTTCAAAAACTGAGGACATCTTACGATTTCTGCAGCGCGCGTGCGACCCTCTGCAGAGATTCGCGTGGTCGAGGTTCAAAAACTGAGGACTTTTCACGATTTCTGCAAGCCGCGCGCGACCCTCTGCGGCGTGGTCGAGGTTCAGAAGCTGAGGACTTTTTACGATTTCTGCAATCGCGTGGTCGAGGTTCAAAAACTGAGGACTTTTTACGATTTCTGGAAGCGCTCTCGCTGTGGCGCCGTACGAATTTGTTGCTCGCGAAATGGCCTTTGGAAGTTGTCTCGTGGCTCGCGCGCCTGCTTTCGCAATCCCGCGGTCGCGGGTTCGATTCCCCCCTGGTCCGCGGCAGCTCCGACTTGAAAATCGCAGCTTTTAAGCACAAACGTAGTACGCGGAGCGTGCTCCTGCAGCTCCGGCTGGAAAATCGCAATTTTTAAGTACAGACGTAGTATGCGGAGCGTGCTCGTGCAGCTCCGGTTGGAAAATCTCAACTTTTAAGTACAGACGTAGTACGCGGAGCGTGCTCCCGCAGCTCCGGCTGGAAAATCTCAACTTTTAAGTGCAAAAATAGTACGCGAAGTACATTCCCACAGCTCCGGCAGCACTTGCGCAGAGCAACTTGCGCAGAGTCACTTGCGCAGAGCAACTTGCGCTCTGCGAATTGCACAGAGCAGTTGCGCAAAGCACTTGCGCAGAGCAACTTGCACAGACCAACTTGCACAGAGCACATGCGCAAAGCGCTTGCGCGGAGCAACTGGCGGCACTTGCGCAGAGCAACTTGCTCAGAGCACTTGCGCAGAGCAACCTGCAAAGAGCACATGCGCAAAGCGCTTGCACGGAGCAACTGGCGCAGAGCAACTTGCACAGACCAACTTGCACAGAGCACATGCGCAAAGCGATTGCACGGAGCAACTGGCGCAGAGCACTTGCGCAGAGCAACTTGCTCAGAGCACTTGCGCAGAGCAACTTACTTGCTCTGAGCAACTTGCACAGAGCACTTGCGTGCAGCAGCTTGCAGAGAGCAACTTGCGCGCAGCAGCCTGGAACATTGCAGCTTGCGCAGACCACTTTCGTGAGAAATCGCGCGGCGCAGTTCGAGAGGACACTAGGATGATGAGATGGAGCTCTCATGTGACCACACACATTGAGCATCGCCGCGTGCAGACACGCTCGCCGCAGCGATGTAAAAAGGTGTCTCCGCGGCTGGATGAGCACCTGGGGAAAAATGCTTCGTCCTCTAGTTATTTTTTTCAGCACACCCTGCCTCTGGCCCCCACAGAAGCCTCTTCTGCCCCCGTCACAAAGCCAGGTGCAGAAGCGCCAAGTGCAGCGCGTGGGGCAGGTGGCGAGGGCGGTGGCTGAAGAGCTGCAGCGCCGTGGCTTTTGCGAGGAGAGACCCAGGGGAAACCGGGAAGCCACTCCGTGACTGCTATTGGGTTGGATCTTTAGAATTTAACTTTTTGGGAAATCAAGGGGTTTTCCACTAAACACCCGAAAAGTTAAGCTTTCTGCAGGGGGTCAACAGCAATCAAGATTCAGATTTTGGGTTGGTTTTCTCAGTTTTGGCGCTTCAGCAGCAAAGTGGGCGAAGGGTCGCATGTTTGGGGTTGGTTGTAACATGGTGTCGACGATGGAAGTTTTTTTTGGGCCGAATTCATCTTTTGCTGCGCTTGGATCGCAAGTTTTGGTTTCCGACCCGCTGACTTCCGGAGCGACTCCCAGGTGCCACTCTGCTGCGGGAGAGAAGTGTCAGGCCTTTGGGCCTTTGGGATGGATGGGGAAAGCGTCTCCTTCGGGGGGGGGGTCTCCGTCTTGCTTTTTGTTTTTGAGAGAATTGGAGGGTTGCATATTTAATACTCACACTGCCTAAATGTACCTTCAGGGGACCATGGTTTTGGGGTTGAGTTCTGCATTTTTGATAGTGTGGGTTTGAACAAGGGTTGCTCTAAAAGAAAAGACTACTACAAAAATATAAATAGTGGTTTAAAGTTTGCCATTGTCTACCACCATGATTGTTTAAAGCTTCAGGGGCCAATACAATTTTCCTTGGGCCCCTCTCTTCAGACACACCCTGGGTGCAATGAAGCCAGCTACGTGAAGTATTTGCACAACTTGAAGTTCCTGCTGTCAAGGGCTTTTAGATGCTGGAGGTTGTATACCGCTTATGTGAAGGGTTGTTATACTGCGTTACAAGCACATGGTGGCATATTTGCGGGAACTGGGATTGAAACGACAGTAGGATCTTTAAGAATTGGGGCCTCCCAAATGAGCCAAAGAAATGGGTGCTGCCTTGGTGATTCTTTACATTTTGGGTTCATTTTCATACCGATCGGCTTTGGTGACTCAAATGGGTTTCACCGTTTTGGTACCATGTATCACCATGTATCACATTTCTGGCATCATCTATCCCATCTTAGTTCCCACACATGTTTCGGGTTTTGAAAGCGGCGTAGTTGCAAAGAGGCGGTCTGTTGGGGCCATTTGGGGCCATCCCCACAGCTAAAAGAGGGGCTGTGTCTCAAAGCGGACCGCTTCTGTGGGCTGGTTTTCGGAAACCAAAAAGAAACCACCTGGAGGGAGGTTTCCTTCTTGACGGTTTTCTGGGCGGTTCAGTCAGTGGCGCACTTGGAGTTGCCCTTCCTCATCCATAATTTATTTAACGGGGAAAGTCATTTTGGGGTTACCCTATGATTGACCAACAGCCTCCCATCCATGCCTACTTCGAGTTGGGGCGATTTTTCGACCACGGCGATTTGGGGCCATCCCCACGGCTTGCCCTCGGGCGCCTCCGGCGCCTCCCAGCGCGCGCAGCAGGCGCTTGCCGCGCAGCTGCGGCGCCGCGCGGTGCGGCGGTTGGCCGCGGCCGTGGCGGCCGCCGGGCGGCGCCGGAGATGCGGTCGGCAGATGGCCGGGGCCCTGGAAATGCCGCGGTTTGGCGAGATGTGAGGTCGGGGTGGAAATCAAAAACTAGAAGACATGTGCAGATATACATTGATGAGAAAAAAGTCATATACACACACATGTACATTATATATGTATATATATATACATAAATACATTTAGACATACTTTCTTGGTGGTTACTGGGCTGTAGTTGTTTCGTTGTTTCTTGGCGCTTTGTGAAGCCCCCCCCCCCCCCCGCATAGCGAGCCGGTTACCACGACATGGGCGCCTTCAAGATGGCGTATGCTGTGCTTCTGCCCGTAACCGCGAGCTGCGCGGACTGGGGCGTGTGCTTGGTCAACTGCTCAGGCTTGGAGCTTTGGCCTCGCAAACAGTCGAACGTGCGGTTGCAAGCCACTGCCACACGGAGTTTGGGAAAGGATTCAGAGTTGCTGTGGCCCCAGGCGCCGACATTCGGGGACTCTCCTGGCTACACACTCTTTGCGGCAAGATCCGGGGAGTTTTTCCATGACTATGGTGCGGGAAGAAGGGTGAGCACGCTTACTTCCCGGATACATGTTTTGGGTGCACCAGTTCATGCTGTGACCACATGGCTTTACGTGCCTAGTAGTTTTGTCAGAGGCAACAGACATATGCCATGTCTCATCCCTTACTTGGTGGTTTGGATTGGCGGTTTGGGGAATTGGAACCCCAGGTTCGCAATTGGAGGGAAGCTGAATGTACTCTCCTCAACAGAAGGAGGTTAGAGCCCACGGCTGGCAACAAAATATATGCACCCGCACAGGGAATGCTTAGATAAATCCATAGATACTTCCATAGATACTTCCATAGATACTTCCATGGATACTTCCATGGATACTTCTACAGATTTGTACATAAATGCGTAGTTGTTTCATGACGTTCTGGTCAGCTGCTCTCATGAAAGGAAGTAGTCAGGCTTCATCGCGCGCTGCTTGGTGAAGTCTGAACGCACCATCAATGGGCTTGTGGCTGGCAAGTTCGCGATTCACTGGTCTCATCGCACCTTTCGCAACCGGAGTTTGCATTGAGGCTGGTCGGTTTTATACGTGGCCTTGCAAGAGCTGCATCGGAAACAAGCGATACGGACTGGCACCCAAGCGCCAGGCGCATGTTGGTCAGGACGCCCAGGGACAAATCGGATGTCACGCGCATAGCTCTGCGTGAAGCCGCAGAGCGGGCGGGTTGATTAAACCTCACGTGAGGTTTGCGGCCGGAAATTGGTGAAGCTGTTCCTTTCGCACAAGTACCGCCACCTGCACATGCTGCAAGTGTTTGCAAGCCTGCGCAGGTACTGGCCCTGCAAGCTTGCGCGCGGAGGTACAAGGCGCCTCCGGGAGCACTGGGTTTGTGAGCCCGGTGATCACCGCAGTTAAAGAGATCAGCAGGACGTGGCTGTTGACGCTTTGCTCGAGATACCCTTTAATTGTCTGGCTGTCGATGTTTTGGATTTGAGAGGCAAACAAATTTCCCCCAGGGCTGAAAGGCCACTGCCGAATGCAATTCTCGCTGATCGAATCTTGCCAGGCCGATGCGTTGAGCTGCCTGCGCCGAGCCTGCCATGCAGGTCCGAGCTTTTAGACACGATACTCCCCGCGGGCTTCCCGTGAAAGGATGCTCCTTTGCAAACGAAGTTTTTGTTTGGGTTGCGTGTCAATTTGCAGGAATAGCTGAATGCGTTTTCGTTTACAGGCGAGAGTGAGGTCCTTCAACGCAAATCAGGTAATGTTCACCCCGGATGAATAAACCCCTGGTTGATGAATAGGGGGTGTCCCCTTTTGGGGATTGTTCACTCTTGGAGGGAACACCCCCCTAATGGGACGGGTTTATTAGTACTGGGTCACCTAGCTCCACCGAACTCCACCCCGGATCCGTGGATTCGCTTCGATTTGCGCCAGGCTGGCGCTGCGATCTCTTCGGGCGTGCGCTGAGGGCGCGGCAGATGGAGCAGCGGCTGCGACGGGCGCTGAAAGGCTGGCGCCTGGTGCAGGCGGGGTGTGAGATGTCTGATTTGTCTTTTTTTGTAAATTTACCAAAGCTGGACACCACTAAGTCGGGGGTATTTCGAGAGCTGCCCAACAATTTACTTGACATAGCACCTGGGGATGGAAGATGTTCACTGGACCTTCTGCCACGTGCCTCGCGAGCTCGCCTCGCGAGGCACGGCCGCGGCGCCTGGCCGCGGCCCTGCGGGCGCCCACGGGGCGCTGCGGGAGCTGGGCGCTGCAGCGCCTGGCGCGGCACGGCCTGGAGCTGCGCTGGGAGCAGCGCCTGGGCCGCGCCGTGGCCGCCAAGGCGAGCCTGCGAGCCAGCGAGCGGGCGAGGGCGACCAGGGCGCTTTGGGGCGACAGAAGTCGAGCTTCGTGTGGGGGAGGGGGAGGGGAAGGGAGCTTCCTTTTGGAGAGATGAATGAATGAATGAATGAATGAATGAATGAATGAATGAATGAATGAATGAATGAATGAATGAATGAATGAATGAATGAATGAATGAATGAATGAATGAATGAATGAATGAATGAATGAATGAATGAATGAATGAATGAATGAATGAATGAATGAATGAATGAATGAATGAATGAATGAATGAATGAATGAATGAATGAATGAATGAATGAATGAATGAATGAATGGATTGGATTGGATTGGATTGGATTGGATTGGATTGGATTGGATTGGATTGGATTGGATTGGATTGGATTGGATTGGATTGGATTGGATTGGATTGGATTGGATTGGAATGGAATGGAATGGAAATGGAATGGAATGGAATGGAATGGAATGGAATGGAATGGAATGGAATGAATGGAATGGAATGGAATGGAATGGAATGGAATGGAATGGAATGGAATGGAATGGAATGGAATGGAATGGAATGGAATGGAATGGAATGGAATGGAATGGAATGGAATGGAATGGAATGGAAAGGACGGAAGGAATGGAATGGAATGGAATGGAATGGAATTGAATGGAATGAATGGAATGAATGCAATGAATGGAATGAATGGAATGAATGGAATGAATGGAATGAATGGAATGAATGGAATGGATGGAATGGATGGAATGAATGGAAGGAATGGAAGGAATGGAATGGAATGGAATGCAATGGAATGGAATGGAATGGAATGGATGAAGGACGGAAGGAATGAATGGAATGGAATGGAATGGAATTGAATGGAATGAATGGAATGAATGCAATGAATGGAATGAATGGAATGAATGGAATGAATGGAATGAATGGAATGGAAGTGGAAATGGGATGCAATGGAATGGAATGGAATGGAATGGAATGGAATGGAATGGAATTGGAATGGAATGGAATGGAATGGAATGGAATGGAATGGATGGAATGGAATGTATGGAATGGAATGGAATGGAATGGAATGGAATGGAATGGAATGGAATGGAATGGGAATGGGAATGGAATGGAATGGAATGGAATGGAATGGAATGGAATGGAATGGAATGGAATGGGGGGAAAAGGAATGGAATGTAATGGAATGGATGGAAAAAAAAGGAATGGAACCGAATGGAATGGATTGGAAACGGAATGGAATGGGCACGGGAAGGAATGGAATGGAATGGAATGGAATGGAATGGAATGAATGGAATGGAATGGAATGGAAAGGATGGGAATGGAATGGAATGGAATGGAATGGAAATGGAATGAAAATGGAATGGAATGAAATGAAATGGAATGGAATGAAATGAAATGAAATGGAATGGAATGGAATGGAATGGAAGGGAATGGAAGGGAATGGAGGGAAAGGAAGGAAATGAAGGGAATGAAGGGAATGAAGGGAATGAAGGGAATGAAGGGAATGAAGGGAATGAAGGGAATGAAGGGAATGAAGGGAATGAAGGGAATGAATGAATGGAATGAATGGAATGAGTGGAATGAATGGAATGAATGGAATGAATGGAATGAATGGAATGAATGGAATGAATGAAATGAATGGAATGAATGGAATGAATGGAATGAATGGAATGAAGGGACTGAATGGAATGAAGGGACTGAATGGAATGAATGAATGGAATGAATGAATGGAATGAATGGAATGGAATGAATGAATGAATGAATGAATGAAATGAATGAATGAATGAATGAATGAATGAATGAATGAATGAATGAATGAATGAAATGAAATGAAATGAAATGAAATGAAATGAAATGAAATGAAATGAAATGAAATGAAATGAAATGAAATGAAATGAAATGAAATGAAATGAATGAATGAATGAATGAATGAATGAATGAATGAATGGAATGGAATGGAATGGAATGGAATGGAATGGAATGGAATGGAATGGAATGAATGAATGAATGAATGAATGAATGAATGAATGAATGAATGAATGAATGAATGAATGAATGAATGAATGAATGAATGAATGATTGAATGAATGAATGAATGAATGAATGAATGAATGAATGAATGAATGAATGAATGAATGAATGAATGAATGAATGAATGAATGAATGAATGAATGAATGAATGAATGAATGAATGAATGAATGGAATGAATGAATGAATGAATGAATGAATGAATGAATGAATGAATGAATGAATGAAATGAATGAATGAAACTTTTTGGAGTGAGTGAGTGAGTGGTGAGTGAGTGAGTGAGTGAGTGAGTGGATGGATGGATGGCATGGATGGATGGATGGTGGATGGATGGATGAAATGAATGATGATGAATGAATGGAATGGAATGGAATGGAATGGAATGGAAATGGAATGAAAATGGAATGGAATGAAATGAAATGGAATGGAATGAAATGAAATGAAATGGAATGGAATGGAATGGAATGGAAGGGAATGGAAGGGAATGGAGGGAAAGGAAGGAAATGAAGGGAATGAAGGGAATGAAGGGAATGAAGGGAATGAAGGGAATGAAGGGAATGAAGGGAATGAAGGGAATGAAGGGAATGAAGGGAATGAATGAATGGAATGAATGGAATGAGTGGAATGAATGGAATGAATGGAATGAATGGAATGAATGGAATGAATGGAATGAATGAAATGAATGGAATGAATGGAATGAATGGAATGAATGGAATGAAGGGACTGAATGGAATGAAGGGACTGAATGGAATGAATGAATGGAATGAATGAATGGAATGAATGGAATGGAATGAATGAATGAATGAATGAATGAAATGAATGAATGAATGAATGAATGAATGAATGAATGAATGAATGAATGAATGAAATGAAATGAAATGAAATGAAATGAAATGAAATGAAATGAAATGAAATGAAATGAAATGAAATGAAATGAATGCAATTGATGAATGTATGAAACATAACATGACATGACATGATCATGACATGACTTGACATGAATGACATGACATGACATGAAATGAAATGAAATGAATGAAATGAAATGATATGAATGGATGAATGAATGAAGGAATGATTGAATGATATGAATGAATGAATGAATGAATGAATGAATGAATGAATGAATGAGATGACTGAGTGGTGAGTGAGTGTGTTGAGTGGTGGATGTTGGATGGTGGATGGATGATGGATGGATGAATGAAATGAATGGAATGGAAGGGAAGGATGGGAAGGGAAGGGAAGGGAAGGGAAGGGAAGGGAAGGAATGGATTGCAATGCAATGCAATGCAATGGAATGGAATGGAATGGAATGAATGGCTGAATGAATGAATGAATGAATGAATGAATGAATGAATGAATGAATGAATGAATGAATGACTGAATGACTGAATGAATGAATGAATGAATGAATGAATGAATGAATGAATGAATGGATGGATGGATGGATGGATGGATGGATGGATGAATGAATGAATGAATGAATGAATGAATGAATGAATGAATGAATGAATGATGCTTTGTGGAATGCTTTGAGTTGATCAGTTGGAGTTGCTTGAGGTTCTGTTAACGTTTGAATCAAATCACAAGTTTTGGGCGAGGTTCATGAATTGGAGTTGGAAAGTGGACATGAATGCCCCAATGTCCACCAAGGGGCCCCTAGAAGTCATGGCCGACCCAACCAAAGCCTTAGCTTCTGTCCAAAATCAGGGAAGCTGATGTTTTAAGCCTAGGAACTAGTTCTCACCTTCCTCTCAGCTTCCTCGATTGACCAACTTGGCCAAGTTGGGCAATATGCTAGATACAAGGCAATATGGGTTTTGTCAGACCTTTGACTTCCTCTCACACACCCCCCCCCCCCCCAAACAGGTCTCCTCGACACAGAGACCCACATATGCCAAGTTGGTTCAAATTTGTGACGTGCCAGGCCCAGTCGATCCAACACGAGAGCCAGCAGCGGTTGGAGGCGGTCCGCGGACAAATGGAGGACGCGTTCCTTGGCGACTTCGAGTTGGATCAAGCTGAACGGCTTGCTGATAGCTGTGTATGTTATTTCATCGAAGCAAGTGCTAAGATTGACAAAAGCGGTGATGTTTAGTTTCGAGCTACGGCTACAGAATTCGTCGTACAGTATGGATCACCAGAACCTCGAGCAGGCAGAGTTAAGTTGGATAAGAATATGACAACAATAGTTTATAGTGACTTGACATTACAACAATGTTTGGTTTGATTGCTATCAATGTTATTGTCAATATTGCTGGGTTGATTAATTGATGAGTGAATATATCAATTGCAGCACCTCAACATAGCATGTTGGGTAGTCTATGGTCCATTTGGGATGGATATGGGGGGACTCACCAAAAACAAAAATCCACAAAAGCCAGGGCTTGAGCCCCGAATTCCACTGTGTTTTGCTGGGGAGGCCGAAGAAGAAATGACCATGGCCGACTGACCAGTCGGCAGGAGCGGGTCTACGGGCTCAGCGGGCAGAAGGAGGAGCTGCTGCACCGTCTCGCCACCTCCATGGCGCGAGAGGTGAAGCAGGGCGCCCCAGAGCCAGCTGTTTCCTCTTGGCTTTGTGTTGTTCCAACAAAAGACACACACACACAGACACACAGACACACAAAAAAGACACGCCACAAACACCAAAAAAAACAGCCACAAGAAAAAGGAAGCACAGAGCAGACGGCGTCCCGCGCGAGGCTCATCTCCAGCTTGGCGGACCGCCAGCTGCTGGGCTGCGCCTGGGCGCAGTGGCAGCTGTGGCGGCGCCGGCGGGCGGCCGCGCGGCGCCTGGGCCGCCTGCTGCTTCGGCACCTCCGGAGGAGCGGTTGGCCACACGCCGTCGACCCGTCGACCCAGAACGCTCTGGGTGTTGCGGACGTGTGTTGAGCACCTACCCCAAAATGGTACCATTGGTTTTGACCCACAGCCATATTTTTGGAGAAGCCACAAGGTTGTTGAAAAGATGGTGGCTTTGTCCCATGCTTCTACTGAACGCGAGTCACGATGTCGCTGACGAACGTTTCTTTTGAACCAAAGAGGAAATCGATCTGTAGTCCACGGCCAAACGAGTCGCACACCCAACAGTTGGGTGTTGAGGGGTTTGTGTGTTTGGAATACATTCAGCCCAGGTGGCTTTGGAAAACAGACCGCACATGGGACGATGGGCCAGGAGACACCTTCAAATCTGGCGACGCCAGACGGAGGTGGACGCGCTGTCCTATTTGGAGGCCGAAATAAAGGGAGAAAGAGCAATGTCCCGTGTACAAAAAATCTGGATTTGCTGACCTGGCCGTGGAGGGGCATCGATTGGCCGCCTGGCCAGGTGCAGATCGACTGCTTCGATTCCTTCACCTCCAAGCGCAACGCGCTGTGCTGGCGCGTGCTGAGACGCTGCGGGGGTCTTTGGACCTCCGAGCTGCAGGTGCCCGGGGGCTTCGGGGGCTGGGCATGGAGCGATTTCAGGCTTCAAAGGGGGGATCCCTACCCCCTTCAACTTGTTGATGGGGACTCCAGGCACATGGTGCCTGGGTGTTCGGCCTGGCGCCTTTTTCTGCGCAGAAGCCTGAGCTTGGTGGCCTTGAAGAAGCAAGCGCGTAGGAGATCTTCGTTTATGGTGAGCCATTGCCTTTTTTCTATGGGAAGACTGGAGGAATGAAATCGGGGACCACCCCTCCTCCCTAGCAGGCAGGGGGGATGTGCGGGGCTTGATGGGCTGGCATGCTCCATTCTTCGATTCATCCAAGGGTCGATTTCCCCAAACGCGGTGGACCTTTGCTCCTGAGGGTTTATACCTTGTCAGCTGGAATCCATTCCAAGGAAGCCAACAAAGCAGCACCCGCCCCCCGTGCGGTGCCGTTTTGGGTTTCGAGCAAAACCTGGGACCTGTCAGGACCTGACGCTGGTGGCGGCGCTGGGCGCCTGGCGCCTCGGCGCGGAGGCGGCAGAACGGCGCCGCCAGCGCCGGGCCTTGGCCTGCCACAGGCTCCAAGCCGCAGGCGCGGTTTGAGCGGTTTGAGCTCGCGCGGGTTGGCGGGCGGTTGGGCGGGCGGAACGCATTTTGGAGATGTTCGGAGGGAAAAGAAGTGGGGTAAACCTCACAGAAGAAGCACCTCAAGAGGGATATGCTCATATGTTTGCACTTTTTGGTGTTTTTTTTTCAATATCACCTTGTTGGCCCATGAAAGGTGAGTGTCCCTTGTTGGGGGCAATGTTATAAGGGGAAATATAGGGAGCCCTGAACCTTGGTCAACCAAAAGGAACACCTCATTTTGCACCTCTTCCCTGGTCAGAACCATCAGCTTGTCGGATGATGTTTGTCTTGGTGCGAGAGATGCAGGGAATGACACACGGAATGCCTCGGAGGAAAACCAGTCCTTAGGGTTCTTCCCTACTGGGCACCCCAACTGGCTTCCCTGTAACTTGCTGGTCAGTCCAGAACGACCGTTCCGGGTGTTGGGAATGGATTCCTTGACAGGAAACGATGCTCATTTTTCTCTGTCCCTTCCATTTCGGTTTCAGTTTCAAGCCGTTGGTTTCCAAATCTGTGATGCAACTGCCAAATGCCCAAGATCTGAAGAGTCGGGTTGTCCGTTTCATCTGAACAGTGACTCAAAGCACAGATCTTTCCGCACCGAGCTCCTGCGTAGCGTCAGGCCTCCAGCTGCTGCGAAGGAGGATGTGGGCTCCCTGGCTGTCTTGGCAGCAGGCGGGTCTTGGTTGGCAGAGCCCTCGTATCCGATTCGGGTGGGACGTTGCCAGCATTTTGAACCTATTGCAAGGAAGACACCCACAGCTGATGGCTGTGTCTTCTTTGAGGGGACCCCCCAAAATGGTGGGTTCTCCCTTTGGTTTTCCCTTTGCTTTTCCCTTTGCTGTTCCCTTTGCTTTTCCCTTTGGTGTTTCCTTGACCACCAAAGAAAAGGGGGGAGGGCACCTCCAAAACAAATAAATAAAACAAACACAAAAAAGCAAACGACCCCCCAACAAGACACCACTTTTGGTTTTTGTAGCTCCAAAAAGACCAAATGACCCCCTTCCCATGTGGCCATGCGCCAGGCGGAGGTCAGGTCGCTGAGCACGGTGATGCGCCAGGTGGAGGAGGCACATGCGCGTGAGGCCGGGGGTTCATCCCCAAGGGTGCGGGGTGTGTGTTTTTTCTTTTTCTCCTGTTTCTCTTTCTTTTCATTCCCCAACAGCTGAAAGCTTTGGGGTCTCAGCCCAGATAGGCTCCGGGGTGGTTCGGGGCGACCGTGAGCTAAGGTTCCACCAGGGTTCCACCAGGGTTCCACCAGCCCGTCGTGCTCCGGACGCCAATTTCTTCAAGGGCTGCGGGGTGGTTTCAGGGTTCCGTTCCACAAGGCTCCACAATGTTCCACCAAGGGTTCCAGAAATGTTCTGCGGTTCCGTGGTTTGCCCTGGAGGGAAGCAGTGTGTCGTGCGCCCGTCGTCTGAACAGCCATCGGATCAAGATCGCTTTGCTCATGGGCGGAACACTAAGCAAAGCCGAAGTCCATGGTTTCTAGCACACTTTCACTGTCTTGTGACTTGCTCACTTGCTCAGGCAAATGCTGGCTTTGTGGCAAATCAGATCACGTCGCTGCGGGACTCACGGTGCAGCAGAGTAAATGCTTGGCCTTGCTGCTTGGTGGGCTTTGGGCTCCAAGAATTCCACAAGGCTGCGAGGGCTATGAGGTAAGGTTCCAAAAGCGTTCCACAAGGATTGCACCAGGTTCTGGCAGCCCTGAGGAAAGGTTCCAACAAAGTTTCACGCTGAGCTCCACGAAAGTGCGAGGTTCACCGGGCCTAGGTCGGGGCCCGATTGCACTGTCGGGGCCCGATTGCACCGTTTGGGCCCGATCGGCCCGGATTGCGCCATCGCGCCCCGATCGGGGCCCGACTCAGTCGGGCATCGCCTAGTTTTGCTATAGATACAGTTGCAATCCGCATGCTAGGGAACACCGGCGTCACGGGACGATCGGCCCCGATCGCACCGTCTGCTGTTGGGGATATTGCCCGAGCTTATCATTTTTTCTTGTTTTTTTTTGGGGGGGGGGGGCGCGTGTTTTTCTTCGTCTTTTTCCCCCTTGTGTTTCTTTCTTTTTTCTCCATTTTTTTCTTCTCTTTTCTTTTTCCGGCCACAAAAGAAAGACGCCTTGCTTGGGCTACAAAAATATCACAAGGGAAGCCAAAAGAAAGCCAGCTACCTGGGGTCCCCAATTCTGAGAAATGCCCAAAGGTGTCCTTTTTGGGCTGTGTTGGCAAAAAGTGGATGGCCCTGGTTACCCGGTGCTTGCGGATTCTAGCAGGGCCACTTGTTTTCCCAAAGAAAAATAGCTATGCTCACCTTCCCGTAGAAGACCCGTGTGCGAGTCTTTCAGGAAGTGGAGCAGCTCAAGGAGGAGCTGGACAAAACGCGGCGCCAGGCAGCGTCTCAGCATGATACCCTGGCCGCAGAGTTCTCCCAGCTGCGGAGTGGGCAGCTGGCGCTGGAGCAGTCCAGCGACCTGGCGAGCCAAGCGGTTTGCTTCGGATGCCACAAGAAGCGAGAGATTCCATGGGGGGGGTCTGGAATCGGAGCCCCCAAACAGGCAGTCTTCCAGGTTTCCCTTTAAAACCCAGCCAATGTGTACCCTTGAAAAAGACACACACACATGTTTGCACGAAATGGGCTCGGGCTTCTTGTTTCGCGTTCCTGTTTTCCAAAAAGGGCACCCCGAATTCCCACTATGATGTCATACCCGAAAAACAAGCGCAGGTACCAGAACAATGCCAAAGCTGCCAGCTTCACTCGAGGCGCTTGGCTCGAGCCACTCGCGCCGCTCGGCTCGGATCGCGATCCGAGGCCGCGTGGCGGCGGCCGCGTGGCTGCGCCGGGGCTGGGCCTCGCTGGCGCGGCAGCTGCGCGGGGCCGCGCTGCGGGCGATGCTGCGGCCCCTGGCCGCGGTGCGCGCCTGGCAGCTGCGCAGCGAGGTGCGGGAGGGGGGGGTTCCTGGGGGTGGGGGCTGCTGCGGGGTGGTTGGGGGGGGGGGGAAGCTGTGGAGGTGGGAGGTCACTGGTGGGTGGGGTAAGCAAAAGGAAGAGAAGAATGCCATGGGAGCAGAAGACTTTGAGAAGCCCGAATTGAATCCATCCCATGGGCTTAGCATAGGCTACAGGAGTTTTTTTTTTTGTGAACTGGACAATTTGAAATCAGTTCCGTGGGTTTGGGTTGCGAGCTTGAGAGGCTCGACAAGAAACATGCAGGCGCTGTGTAGCTCCTGGCGCTTCCTGTGCTCTGCCCTGCTGAGAGCGCAGCCCTGGCACTTCAGAAGCAGTCGTGGCCTGAGCCGCCGGATCTGCCGAATGGGGATCTGTGGGTAAAACGAGCTCACTTCGGTCTGTGTGTGTGTGTGTGTGTGTGTGTGATACAAAGAGCTCACGCCATGAGCTGTATACTTTACTTCTCACTTTGGGGTCTTAAAGAACCCAAACCAAGTCACTCGTTGTGGGGGCTCCAGAACTCGACTCGCGCACTGGCTTCCCACTTCGCACACGCCCGAGCGATGCGTTTCTCGAGGCATCGCCCTGCAAGCAGCCGAGAAGATGCGGCTGCGGGCGCTCCAGGTGGAGCAAGCCGAGATCGAGCGTGCGCTCCTGAGATGGCCCATGTTTGGCTTCAGGTAAATACTCCAAGAGGAAACTCAGCCAGGTATCACATCCTTAATAATAGATCTATTGCCAAGAGCACAGACCGAGGAGCCAAAGAAGTGAGCAGATCTGCGGCGATGGACGGTTTGATGAAGTCCTTGGTGTCCTCCCTGCACCGCGCGTTGCGTGACCGGCTCCTTTGCTGGCAGCGCGCCTGTCTGTGGGGCGGCCGGCTCGGTGGCCCAGACCTGTGAAGCTCGACGGATGCTTACATCAAAATGGTCCGTGGGCGTTTCTCAAGACTGGGGAATCCTCCAGGTGGCTTATCTTTTTTGATTCGAACCCCACCCCAAAAAGGGGACGCACCTAAAGCCAACCAGGTCTTTTGCCCACACCCAAGATTCGCATGGGATTGACTCCAACGTTGATGCAGCGGCACTCCACGGGACCTGGCGGTCCTTGTCGCAACCAGGTCTTTGTTGATGTCCAAGCGCCGATTCCATAAGAAGAAAAGAGGTCCTTTGGGTTGGACCACGAGTTTTCGGTTTCCACAGATTCCACATGTGCCATGGTCAACAGACCCCCTTTACTCAGGGGTAACAGGGATGGTCATCCACCTGGCAATAAGGATCCTTAATATTCATTCAAATGATTAGGGAACCCACTGACCGTAGGCCAATAATGCCTCTTTTTTGGCAACCCTGGCCATGCAAAAGAACCATGACCACAGGGAGCTCTTTAGGGAACCATAGGCTCAACCAAAGATCTTCTTATTCCTCGAGACAATCGAGCCATCGCGTCTGGGACTCAGGCAGGCCGCCGAGGGCCGGGGCTGTGCGCTCGCAGAGCGACTGGGATGCACTGGAGACTCATCCGAAGTCGAAACCCGATTCCTGGTGCTACTTTTGTTACACAAACTTGTTGAAGTCGCTGCCGTGGGGATTCCAATTTGGGAAAGTCGTGGCCGCTTGCGTTACCGTTTGTGGTTTGGAATTGAGTATTTTCAATGGCGTCGAAATTGGGTGCGGAGTAGTTTCGCGTGGGTGTTGTGGGCCGTTGGGATTTGCGTTTCGTGGCCATGGGCCGTTGGGATTTGCACGCGTTCTTTGGCTTGTCGCGCACCCTTGTTACCTTTGTTGCCTTTGCCCCCTGCGCCTGCTGCTGCTGCTTCTGCTGCCGGGTGTCTCATCCGGCACACTTGTATGAACAACTTGTGGTCTATGGTCGGTAAGGCCAGAAAGCATCACTGCGACCTTTTTTTTTTGAGGCCAGGAAACATCAAGGTGTACAAACCAAAGCCAATGAGTTTCGACTTTCCGCATGCGGCTTCATACGCGAGCTGGAGGAAGGGACCTGGCTGCCTCTTGCTGCACTTTTCTTCGCCCAGGCTTTGCGTCAAGTGGACCGCGGCGAGGCAGCTCAAGAAGTGCCTCGGGGCCTGGCACGCTGGGGCCCCAGAGGGTTGCGGTCGTGCTTCTCAAATGGCTGCGGCTGTCAAAAATGGGGTAACCCCAAAATAAATTGCCCTCCTGGTCAAATTAGGCGGATGCCTAGATAGCCAAGTTGCAATCTTATGTCAGTCACTGGTCTTTGGGGTTGTAGATGGGGGAAAAAGGCTAAAATCGCACCTGGGGATGGGGTTAGGGGGTTGAGCCCGAGCCCGCGCCGATCTCCGTCCCGATGCGAGTTTTGAGGGCCGGGCCACTGGGCCGCGGCGCCTCGCGGCTGCTCTGGCCGTGCCCATGTCGCAAGGCTCGATGGGGAGTCGGGGGGGTTGGGTCAGAGAAAAACACGTACAGAGACCGGGCCCTGCTAGGTGCCAACTTTTAAACCGTTTCTTCTTCGGGGGGAGTTCGTCTACTAAAGTAGAGAGAAACAAGGTACTGTTCTAACCTCTCTACTGCCGGACCTAGGAGAGAAACACTTGTCCAGGTACGTATCCATGTGTTGATTAGGAGGTCCTTTACATGGGATGACCATGAGGGAAACCACCAAAAAAGATGACCTTTTGCTCCAAAATGGAGCAAGTTATTCATGGTCATTTTGGAAACAGGAATGTTGAAAAACCCCCATATGTGAACCCCTGCTAAGATGAGCGTGGCTCCGGAGCCTTTGGACGAGTCAAGTGCAAGTGGCTAAAGTCAAGATGTCACGACTGTCATTGGCAAGGCTTGGCCATTTCGTCGAAGCTGATCCTTGTTCCAATCCTTTTGTTTGTTCCCAAGGCCAGTTGCTGGACTCTTCTAAATGAAACCAAAGGCCGAGAGGGGAGTGATCAGATGCAGTTCTTCGGGTCGCGTCTTCCAGGCCTCTCCTGGGCATTCAGGAAGCTGCAATGCGTCGCCGTGCGGAAACGGCAGGCGCCGACTTCAAGAGTTGCGATGCTTTAGGCCGAGGGATCTCCTAGGATTGCAGGGGGATTGCAGAGGAATGGCCCCGGTTTTTTCTTGGGATACCTTATCATATTGTCCCGCAAATGGGTGTGGGTCAAAACTAGGGCCTAACTAGGGTAACTTCAAAATGGCTTGCCCTGGCAACTTGAAACAAAGACGAGCACCGGTCACCTGCCGGCACCCTCATGAACTTTAAGGTGGACATAGATCCCCGCCTAAATGATGTTCACCAGTTAAACTTCATCCGACACAAGGCGGCTCTTCGCAGCGCGTGTTGGGGAGCCGCGGCGCGGCGCCAGCGCCGGGGGCCGTGAAAACGCCAAGAGGCATTTTGGGTGCAGAGAATGGGGGGAACCCGAAAGATGATCATTCTTCGGGTCGGTTTTTGCCTGTTTCTTTTGGTTTCCTCCAATTAGAGGGGATTAGAACAAGACGCACCCAGTCCGTTCCATTCATGCCCAAAACGTTCGCCCCGAGGCTTGCGCCGGCTGGTGGACTTCTTCCGCGCCTGGCGCGGGGATGCGCTGGGCGCGCGCCTGCGGCAGCGCCGCACGCGGCACTTGGAGTGCCGCAAGCGGCTGCGGCGCCTGGGATCGACGGGGTGTGGATCGATGGCCCGGGAAGCAACGCGTCGGTTTCTTCTTTGTTTGAGGCGCGGTGAATTTTGGGTTTTTGCGGGTTGGTTAAAAGGGGAGGAAACCCGAAGTGCAGTTTTTAGTTTGATACATGCCCATATTTGGGAGGATTCCAACACCTAGGTTTTGGGCGAGTTGGGTGTTTCTCTGGGTCTTTCCTTGGATGTGTCTCCTTTTTTTAGGGCTTTTCCATGCCAAGTGTTTTTCCCGGAGTTACTTCTGGGTGGTCATCAAGACAATCTCCATGGTTCTGCTTTTTGGGGCTGGAGCTGTCTGTTCCCTACCTTGGATTTTGTTTGGGTTGGGACTTCGGATCTTCATGGGGTTTCTAAGACACCTCGAATCTGGGTGATCTTTGGGGGTGCTGCCCAGAGCTGAGCATGCGTCGTGCTGGGCGGGTGACTCACTCGAGCGGCAAGGCTTTGTCGCTCAGCGTTCCGGTCCTGGATCGAGCGCTGGCCTCAGCTTTCTTTTTTTTTGGGCCCTCTCTGGCGCAGACCCTCCTTTCTTTGTGTGTGTGTGTGTGTGTGATTTTGCGGCATGACTGGTTCAAGGGTATGGGAGTGTTTGTTTTTTGAGGGGTCTCCTTTTTGGTTTTCAAGGGAGCCCCCAAGGGAAAACCGCCAGGTATGAACTATTTAAGAAAATATACCCCAATACTTTTCGGAACTCTATGCGCCGTCCCTTCCGACAAAGCTTTGGAAGGCTGGGTGCCTATTTTCGAAAGCTTCATCGGATGATGGCGCTGCCGGGCGCCCAAGATGGCTTTGAGCATCAAGAACAGGAGCATTTTTCCGGTGGGTTCGGGACATGTTGTCACTAAGTGAGCAAATTTGAAGTAGCTTGGCAGGGAACGCAGGAGAGAGTGTGAGATTTGGGACCTTGGAATCTTCTCAGGCTTCGGGCACTGTTTTCCTCCTTTCAATTTCAGCTTCTTTCAGGCAGCTTTCGAGAAATAAAGGACATACATTCGTTTTTCAACAATTCGCCCCTTGAAAACGAACAAGGGAAACAGACAGCCTTTCCTGAAACATGCTCGCCTGTACAAAGGGAACTCGCAGCTTTCAAAGCCAAAGTCAGCCAAAGTCAGCCAAACTTGCGAGTTCCTTTGGCTCTCCAAGAAAACGTAGAGGAAAACAAGGCTTGTTTTAGTTCTCTTTGTCTATCCAAGCTCTTGCTTAGCCTTTTCCTCCAGACTCAGGATCCCCGATTCGGGCTCAGCTTTGGAGGATTTTCTTCTAAAACAAGCGGGCGTGCCTTTCTTCAACTGGGTTCCCTTCTTGGGTTGAGCTTCTTAGCGGGAAAGAAACCAACAACCGAAAACCATTTTGGGGGGTAGCCCCACAAAAAGCACAGACCGGCACCCCTCCAGGTGGCTGTTCCGGACGCTCCCCAAGGGACGGACGGCCGTGTCGGCCGCAGGCTGCGGCGCAGCTGGCGCTTCGGGGGCCTGGTGCGGTGGCGGCTCCAGGACGCCCGGCGCAGCGCCAAGACCGGCGCGGAGCAGCGCGGGCACGAGGAGAAGCCGGAGCCGACGTCGCTTCTGCTTTTTTTTGGTGGGACTTCGGATTTCCCCGATTTTTCCGGTCAAAGGAACAAACAGGGAAATGTGGAGCCTAGGGTTTTTTGTGGAACAAATCATGGGATTGGAGGCTGAGGCTGGATTCTTCTCTCCTTTTTCTTCGGTGAGGTGGTGGTCAACTTGGCCATCTAACAAAAAGGGGTGTTGGCGGGTAGGGGACATGTGGTCAGCAGCCGATACATTCCGCAGCGATTTCGAACTTCCGCTAAAGGATATCAAAGGGGGATGGCCATTTTGTTTTCTTCCCAGACTCCTGATTTAGCACCCAGCATAAGCCACCCAAGAGAAGCCAACCTTGTTGTAAGTGGGTTATGACCCTGTTGTCAAGACAAACCACAAGGACACCAAGTATTTCGAAGTGTACCCTATCTTGAGAAGCACCCATATGCTGGCAGTATCCTTGGCTTCAGGAGCTCCGGCGCGCGTTGGCCCAACAGAAGGCCGGGGTGTCGGAGTGCGCACTTGTCGAATTTGAGATGGCTGTGGGCAACCAATGGTACCATTTTGGGGTAGGTGCACCACCCATTTTAGTCTATTTTAGTCGGGATTGGGATGTTCACTGGGGGTACGGGATTTTGACCCATGGCCAGATCCCATCGCGAGCCGCAGGTGAGCTGCGAGTACTTTGTCGAGGCCCAAAGCCGGGAGTGCGCCGCGCGCACTGCCAAGGCGCGTGGTTGAGCAGCAGACTCAGTTCCTGCCATGGGTGCGGAGGCCGAGATGCAGCGGGAGCGCGCCTACCATGAGCAGGCATGGGCTTGCCCGGAGCATGCGGTGGGCATCCGGTCATTTGGGCGTAGAACGCCAGGTTCAGGCTTTGCAGCAACGCGCCGGGAGCTGAGTTACGACGCAAGCCCCTTGCAAGCACATGTTCGCTGCTGCCACAGCCGCGTCCCAGGCGTTAGCTGCCAACCACGAGGCGCAGGAAGAGGAGCACCGGCTGCAGCTGCGTGTGGCTGGAGCCTCAACAACTGAGTGGGTTGGGTCCGTTGGCGGCAGGTTCCGAGATTGATAAGTTGATATGCGTCTTGGCCGAAGGCCAAGATGGAGGAGGAGATGCAGGAGGCGAACCAGAAATCTGAGAAAGCGATGGAGCAGATGCCGGCACCTGAGCTCGCAGGTGCAACCGATGCAGCGGGAATTGAAGGCGCCTCTTGACCCAGGCTGCAGGAGAAGCAGCGTGCCGTTGAGCTGCAGACCTGCATTGCTCTGTCCCCAGGGCAGTTGCCATTGCGGCCGGGGCTAGCTGACATTGCGGCTCGAGGCCGAAGATCAAGAGAAGAACATCCGCAACCTGGAGGATCTCCTCAAGGCGGACCACACCATTTCGAGACGTGATCAGGGGATCCCTTCATTCAAGTTCCGATCGCAGGTTGGGGTATGACATGGAAATCACCAGTCAGTTGGATCCCATTCGACGGGTCGAAGGATGTGCTTGCCAGGAGCAGGGTGAGCTCCTGGCCCATGAGAGGAAGGATCACGAGCGCCTGCAACTGCGGTTCACAGAGGCCGAGGCGACGGGGGGCAAAGCGCCGAGGGGGCAACACAAACTGGAGGAAGGGGGCCGCTTCCCCCCATTTCAGGTTGCTCTTAACACCGGTAACGTGTCGAAACAGCGGGACCCGTCAACCCCCGCAAACTGAGGAAAGGACGCTTCCCCCCTTTTCAGGTCTTATCAGGTATGTGTCGAAACAGCGGGAAAGGCCCACCCCGCAAAGGGTACCAGAGCCTCGAAACAAAAACGGGGCGCTTTCTGGGATTCTTCGCGGCCTCAAGTTTCAGCCTGGAGGACCAAGAGAAGGTCATCCGCAGCCTGGAAGAGCGCCTCAAGGCGCCGTGGCTCGAGTTGCGCGAAATCTCGGATTCAAAGACCGGGACGTAAAGCCCACGTTTTTGTGGAGGAGCCGTGGTTTGTTTTCTTTTTCGAAGGGGAAGCGTTGTTTCAGCTTCCCTCTAATTGGTGGTTTGGATTGGTGGTTTGGTGGTTTTTCGGAGGGGTTTCCATGTACTTTGTTCAAGAAACGCTTCAAATTCCAAACCAATCCAAACCACCAAGCCAAGAGCGTCGCAAACGCCTCCGCTTTCAGCCGAAGCGCGTGCCACTTCTTTTCCGCCAGGAGCAGGGCGAGCAGCTGGCGCGGGAGCGGAAGGATCACCTGCGGAGCCTCGATGCGTCATGAGCTCGGGTGTGGCTGTTGTGGAAAATCGGATCCCCAAAGTGGACTCCTGGTACTGCTAACCCTGGATGAATAAAGTCCTGGTTGATGAATAGGGGGTGTCCCCTTTTAGGGATGCATCACTTTTGGAGGGAACACCGACCTAATAATGGGACGGGTTTACTAATCCTGGGTCAACATTAGAGGGAAGGACTAAACCCTGGGGTCCGTATCCTGGTGGTTCAACTTCGAGGTTCGATAGTTGCCGGTCCATGGTCCATCGAGAGACGGAGGAAAACCAGCAAACTTGCCGATTGTTTCTTGGGGAAACAATGGAATTTTGAATACAGCAAATTTGTGCTTTAGGCTGTGCAACACAACCCTAAGAAGGTGCCGGGCCTCCAAAAAGACACCTGAAGGGGTATAAGCATTCCGACAATGGATGGGTGGACACAATTCCCCAATTGATGTGCACCAAAGGATATGTTGATACCAAATTGGCTATGTGCCGGATCTCTTGCCCTGATGGCTAAGTGTTTGAGGCTGCGCGCCTCGTCTGCCATGTCAGAGAGCAAGTACTGCTTGCTGCAGGAGCAGGCGTTGCCTTGGGTGAATTTGGATGTCAAGCGAGTGTGTTGTCGTTTGCCAGCCAAGTCTTTGCTGCTTGCTTTATTCTCGGTGGAGTGGAGCTGGCGAAACTTGGTGGAGCAGTGCTTGCCATGGGAGGCCGAGATGCAGCGGGAGCGCGCCTACCATGAGCAGGCATGGGCTTGCCCGGAGCATGCGGTGGGCATGCGGTCATTTGGGCGTAGAACGCCAGGTTCAGGCTTTGCAGCAACGCGCCGGGAGCTGAGTTACGACGCACGCCCCTTGCAAGCACATGTTCGCTGCTGCCACAGCCGCGTCCCAGCCAGGCGTCAGCTGCCAACCACGAGGCGCAGGAAGAGGAGCACCGGCTGCAGCTGCGTGTGGCTGGAGCCTCAACAACTGAGTGGGTTGGCAGGTTCCGAGGTTGATAAGTTGATATGCGTCTTGGCCGGAGGCCAAGATGGAGGAGGAGATGCAGGAGACGCACCAGAAATCTGAGAAAGCGATGGAGCAGATGCCAGCGCCTGAGATCGCAGGTGCAACCCGATGCAGCGGGAATTGAAGGCGCCTCTTGACCCAGGCTGCAGGAGAAGCAGCGTGCCGTTGAGCTGCAGACCTCCATTGCTCTGTCCCCAGGGCAGTTGCCATTGCGGCCGGGGCTAGCTGCCATTGCGGCTCGAGGCCGAAGATCAAGAGAAGAACATCCGCAACCTGGAGGATCTCCTCAAGGCACTGCGGAGCTGAGTGTCCCCTTTCCCGAAGAATGAATCAGTCACGGCGCACCTCGAGCTGTTGCGACGCTCGAAGGTCGGTGTTTGCAGTTGCTCAAGCCAGGAGCAAGAGCAGCAGCTGACGCGGGAGCGGAAGGAGCATTTACGGGGCGTGGATTCGCCGGGGCCCATTTTTCGGGCCTCCGCGATGGATTTGGCGCTGAACTTTGATTGAAGCCGAGGCTGCGGGCGTCTGCTGCCATGTCCGAGAGCAAGTCCTGCCTGCTGCAGGAACAGGCGCGGGTTAACACAAATCAGAATCCGGTCTCTTCTGGTCGGGTGTGCAAACTTAGGCGAGGGTACTCATGGCCGAACCTTATACACCAGGATTCGTTTTTTTGCCGAAAGCTTAAAGCCTTTTGACCGACTCAGGTCAGATGGGTTTTGGGCACGGGGCTCCTTTGGTTGACTTTTTGGAAAGAGCGTCGCCCGCAAACATTGGAATTGAGGTCTGTCGTTTTTTTTGAGAGAGACCCTTTTGGCATGTTTTTCACTTGAGGGAACCCCTCGTAAGCCTGTTTTGCCAGGAAGCCAATAAGACCACCACCATTCCTGGCTGGGGTCTGAAAAAGACCCAGCCACTTGGTCGATGCTTCACCTCAAGGTGGTGGCTCTGCGGCAGCAACTGCAGCGGGAGCAGCAGGAGCTCATGGCAAGCGAGCGCGCCTGGTCCAGCCGGATGCCTAGAGGTCCGGCAGGTCAGGTCAGGGCTCCCGAAGAGTTTTATTTGGCTGTGGTTGTGTAGGTTGCCCTGGTAAATGGACACATGGACTAAAACCTGCGGTAAGGTTTAGGCTAGCGCCTGCATGGGTCCTCCGGGCACATGCATGGGTCCTTGCGGAGGAAACAACTTGACTTGCAGAGTCTCTTTTCTATCCAAGAAATAGGATCCCGGCTCAGCACAAGTTCTGTTTATGAGAGTAAGTGGTAACTTGCCTTCGGGTTCTAACCTTCTGAAAGGGACTTCCAACCTACGTACTCATGGTTGTTGAAAGTTTCCCTTTCCGTTACACCAAAGCCGATCATCCAGATGGCAACAGAGGTTGGTGCCAAATCCCAAATAACATGGGTATGGGTCAAAATTAGACCACCAGGATATGGACCGCAGGTGTTAGTACTTTCCACTTACTGGCAGTTTACTGGGGTTTCATTTCGGGTACCCATTTTGACCCACACTCAAATCAAGCAAGAAATGCCGATGCCATCTGACCCGAGAGCCTCAGAGCTGTTGTCCCAGGTGACCGGGCGGCCCTTCTCTGTGCAGTGACCAACTCCTCTCTGCCCGGCGCCCGGTCTGCGTTTTCCGAGTCTGAGACCAAGGCTGCCATTCAAAGCTCACGGGATATGAGCAACGGACAATGTTGCTGGTAGTTTGTTCATTTGATGGGGGGCCCACCCAATATCCCCTGTTTCTCACAACAGTCCCAAGAAGCCGACCCAATGCAAGCAAGATTGTCCCACCAAGCTTTGGCTCCCAGCTCGCGGAAGTCCCCGCGTTGTCCGGTTCAGTTCGCGGCCAGGTGGAAACATCCCGGTCCAAACGGAAGAACACAGGGGTAGATCTCCAGGTGCCAAAAAGTGAAGCCGCTTTCAGATGCAGCTCTGCAGGAGAGGAAAAACGGAAGCTGGTTGCCATTCGGTGCCTGATGGAGAGTTCGGACCAGCCGCTGAAGCGCGGCCGACATGAGCCGGCCAGGGTCCCAGGCGGTTTATTGGGAAGGCGGTTTTGAATGGATCTCAAAAGGCGGGAAATGAGGCAAGTTTACTTGGTGGCTCCCAGCCATGCCCTTAGCTTTTTAGCCTTTTATTGTTTAGTGGTAGTTTCCATTTAACCCACTAAAAGTTAAACTTTTCGCGGGGGATCTGAGGGCAGCCCAGTTTACAGTGCGCCAAAGTCACGCTTTTGATTTGAGGTGCTGGCCATTCCGACGCCACAGCGGCTGTCTCCTGAAGGTTTTGCCGAGCACGTGCGCGCCTGCCAACTCCGAGATTTTAGCCACTTGAGCCAACACCCAGGTAATTGGAGGGTGGGTAGGGGACAACCCCTTGCCATCATATGCGGATTTCTGCGAGGATTCTTTGTTAATGTTGAAACGCATGTGGAAACATGAACTGTGTTGGCAATGCTTGACCATAATGGCGCATGCCATTTTGGCTCAAGCTTTGCCCTTGGGTTCTTTGAACCCAACTTGTGTGAACAATTTGTGTTTGAACTCTTCCGAACTACTTCCTTCGAGCTGATTGAGGACCAGACGCTCACCGCGGAGGAGGTGGAAATGGCCAGCCAGGAGGCCCAGGAAATCCGCACACGCGAGGCGGCAGTGGCGGCCGGCTTGGTGTTGGACGAGCCCGAGGCCCCCCCGTCGGCTTCGGCTACCGACGTGATGAACGACCTCTCCAGTGCACTGGAGCGTCTCCGCGTGGCTTTCTCCACACCGACTTCCGGCTTGGGTGCCCCTGGCCCCGCCGAGGAGGAGGACAAGGACATGGAAGATGCGGACGCCGCGGAGCGGGCCACTCCACCAACGAAGAGGCTGAAGGGTTTCGTGGCGGCTTCCCAGAAGACCACGGCTCAGGCGAACAAACCGGTCTCCCTTGTGCCGGTGGAGGGCCGTCCCGGCTACTTCAAGTTAGTGGACCTCCCAGACCTCTTCTCGGTCCTTCCGGCATCGGCGGCCACGTTGCTGAGGGACGTCACGGTGGAGGAGGCGGTCTCCCTGTTCCACAAGTTTGTCGGGAAGAATCTCACGGAGGACTTGGTGATTCGCATCCTGGAGGCCTGTGTTCCGATGAAGATCCAGATCCGGCAGGAGGAGGTCTGGGCCTCACAGTTCCAGAGGAACAAGGCGTGCATTGGCACCCAGCGGATGCACAGACTCGATGCCGCCACTCAGACTACAAATTCATGTGCAAGGCATGCGGCACGGGGTGGCCGGAGGCAGCCAAGCAATGCTGGGTCTGCCCGGGCAAGGAGTTTGTCCCCTTTCAGGCACCCTCGGCTACCTACGAGGCGGACGGCGTCACTTACAACCTGCTCATCGTGGAGGGCAAGCCGACCTGGATCCAGCAGCGGGAAGGGGGAAGCCTGGGTGCCGCTGGCCCCGGTGGTACCCGGGCACAGGCAGACCGCAACCTGGTCCGGGAGCGCGAGGAGGTCAAGGTCAAAGTGCAGCGGTCCCTGAAGGATGCGGAGGCTCAGAGCTTCCAGCTCTACCACCCCCAGGTGGACCAGGCGATCCGGAAGAAGGAGGAGCTGCATAAGGCCTTGAGGGAGCACCGGGAGCCGAATCCGGAGGAGTCCTCGGCCAAGCGGCGGCACAAGGAGTTGGTCACGGATGAGATGCTGGACAATGAGATGGCTATCCTGGCGCCTCTCCAGGAGGGCATGCAGGCCCTGCCGTCAGAGGAGGTGGCCAATGAGGGAGCCCGGGCCCTCAGGAAGGTCAACCTGGAGCGATTCAAGGCCAAGCTGCGAGACCAGTACGTGGAGGGGAAGGGCGTCGACGCCAGCCAGGCACTGGCTGAGGCGATGGGCTCCATCCAGGAGGCTCAGGAGGCGAACAAGCGCACCCAATACACCAACCAGAGTGTTGGTACACCAACCAGGCATGGATGCTTAACCACACCCTCAAACCCTTGGAAGTGTCGGCGTGGCCAGATGAAAGGGGAGGAGCCGGACCTCACCCAACAGACAGGGGTAACTACCCCTCGCACTTCAGCGAGCTCATCCGGGGCACATTTCTGGAGGAGGTCCCCATGGGCATGGTAGAGGGCCCCTTCAGTAAGGTGGAGGCAGCATCGCGCTGTGGCTGCGAAATCGAGGACCTTTGTCCCGGCCCCCTAGCGGGCATCGACGAGGGGGACAAGATCCGCACGATCTACGATGGCTCGGTGGGAGGGGCCAATGACACCATCAGGAACCAGACGGTGGAAAGGACGACGGCTCCGACGGTGCTGGATGGGGTCCAAGCTCTTCATTGGCTACATGCGGCAGCTGCGGAGGGACCCCCCTCTCAGGGTGCCCCTGGCCCCGAGAGGGGGGTCGTCAAACCTCCACCTGGGGGCTGGCTATGGCCGGAGCCGGGCACCAGGTGGGTGCTGCTCAAGGCGGACGTCACCAAGGCCCACCGGAGAGTGAAGGTCCTCAGGAAGGACTGGCGGTTCCAGGTGGCCTCACTGGGGGAAGAATGGTGGGTGAACAAGGTAGGCACATATAGCATGGCCAGTGCCCAATCCTACTGGCAGCCCTTCTACTCAGGGTCCTCTACGCACTTTTCCCTCAAGTAGATTGGAACTTCGTCTTTGTCGATGACTTCCTGTGGCTGCTTCGAAGCGAGGGGGCAGTAAACTTGGCGGTGGCGCTGCTGGCAACACTCCTGGCCTTGGGCACCCCGCTTAGCTGGAAGAAGACGCATTTGGCGGAGGTTAACACATGGCTGGGTTTCGTGGTCCACCCGAACATCCCGCAGGTTCTCATGGCAGCCAACAAACACATCCTGGTTATGGAGGTTTTGCAGACCATGGTGGAAGGGCAGGCGATGCACTCAAAGGACATCGAGAAGGCCCTGGGTCGCATCCAATGGGCGACGGCTGCATGTCCGCTGGCGAAGTCGATGCTCCAGCCACTTTGGGCCTGGAAGATGGCCACCACCACGGTGGGGAAACCCCCCAAGGTGGTCAGGATGCTGGCGTTCATGCTGCGGTTCCTCTTCAACACGCCTTTCGTCCAGTACTCCCCTTACTTGCCGAAGTCCTCTTGGTGGGGTTGCAGCGATGCTAGCGCCTCGGACGAAGGACTGGCATTTGTGGGAGGTTGGTGCTCCAACAAAGTGGAGCCGGAAAGAAGGAGGTGTACTGGTTCCACGAGCAGATCCACGTGGAGGAGTACCCTTGGGCTTTCAAGAATGGGGATCCCAAGCGGAGGATTGCGGCTCTGGAGATGCTGGGGCTCTTCCTCTGTAACATGATCCTCACGCACCAAGGCCCTCTGTCCTCCCGGGTCCGACTCCCGGTGGGCAGTGACAATCAGGGCAACGTCATGGCGATGCTCAACCTTGGATCCAAGAAGCCCTACACGGCGGCGATCCTGATGGAGCTGGTCTTCCTGCTCCACACCCATGGCTGCTCGCTGGCGGCCAACCACGTGCCCCGTGAATTCAATCAATGGGCTGATGAGCTGACGCACCCAGATTTCTCTGGGTTCGACCCTTTGCAAAGGGTCCCCAAGCAGGAACTCTGCGAGGAGTTCGTTTTTCTCCCGCGTCTCCTGAATGGAGATGCATTTGACCTTAGCGCGGGCCCACCCATGCTCCCGTGACCGGAGCCGGTGGGCGACTCACTTCCCCTGGTGGCAGACCCCCCTGTGGCCTGGGTGCCACGGGCCCCGGCTCAGGGGCGGGCGCTATCAGTCTGCACACCCGTTCTTCAGTTTTTGAGATTGTGAGTTGGGTGGCCCATGGGGCCCACCCAGCCTTTGTCATCTGACAGGGGAAGATGAGTCCCTGGCACCAACACACTGCTCGGATAAAAGAGTTATCGCGTGCTTGTGTGTGGTGCCGTTTGGTTAGCTTGCATACACTTCACATTATTTTGGTTGACTCCGTAGGTCGGCCACTAGTCAGTTCGACTCACTTGATGTCGAGATGGTCCACCAGAGTCAGGCATGGGACCTGTACTTGGGGGCCTTCACTTGGGGCTGATATCGTCGTGTTCTTGCAACCCCAGAAAAAGTGTAGAGCCTATGTACCAGCACCCCCCGAACAACTGATCTCGTACCCATATTCAAAACTCCCAAGTGTCCAAAGAGCAGTAGTTGGAGAGTGCTGGTAGGACCCCCTTGCGCAAACAAACCAACGGGTATAGGTCAAAATTTACCCCAACAGCATATGGACCCCAGGTTTGAGTCCTTGTTTCCATTTGCCAGGCAACCCCTTTTGGGGATGCCGATTTTTTGTAGCACCGGACCCAAATTCCGCATTTTCCAAGGTACCATTTTGGGGTGACCCGATTTGGAGGCCGGCCCCAAGAGTCAACGCTGAGGCTTCGACTACTACGTCCACGGCTTGGTGGAGGAGGCCGGCGAGGTCTTGGAGGCCGTGGAGCTCAAGGGCGGCCTTCGCCTCGGTGAGCGCGAGAGCGGCGCGCGGCGCGCGGCGCGCGGCGCGCGGGAACCCCCACCCCCCCCCTTTCGTTGGCCCAGTTCCCGAGATGGGCAACTCACTTGGGGTACCCTCGTTTTCGGGCTGTTGACGGGAAACCAAGGGAGCACGGCTGTTTTCTTGCACAGAAAGACAAAGAATGGGTCCTATTTGGGACGCATCGCTTGGAGGCCTTTTTTTTCTTCTGTGGCGTTCTCCGTTTTCCTTTGCTCATTCGCATGGCTGTTGTTTGGGCTTCACGTTGGATTCGGACCCAGATGTTGCGGCCGAGCTGGGAGACGTGCTCTGGTACGCCACCGCCCTCAGCTTGGAGCTGGGCGGAGGAGCGGCGCAAATGGCCACACGACTCACGACAAGCTCCAATTGGGTGTCTATTTCTTGGAGCTGGCGCCCGCAATTTGTGGCGGGTTTTCAAAAAGGGAAACCCAAAGAAGCCGCAGGGAGTTGGTGCCTCAAGGGGTTTTTTCAATTGCACCCAGCAGGGAAAAAACGCCGCAGGCTGAAGCCCCCATTTTGTGGCGGGGGAGGGCTTCAGCCGTTTTCTGCGCCGCTGCACCCAGGAGCGCCCCCGTGGCCCCGGACCGAGGCGGCCGCACCCGAACCCGAGGCGGCCGAACCCGAGGCCGCGGTGCGGCTGCTGGCGCTGGCCGCGCGGCTGGCGGGGCGCACGAAGAAGGCCCTGCGCGGGGACCGGCCGCTGCAGGCGCTCGAAGCGCGAGAGTGCGAGGGCTGGTCGAGTCGAGGGAGTCGTTGGGACGTCGATTTTGAGGGCTTTTTGCGGTTTTTCAACTTTTCTCTGGAGCTGAAAACGCGAGCTGGTTGAGGTCAGCTTCAAAGTTTTGCTCCACCTTTCCGCTTCGCCAACAACCGACACGGGCGGAACTGCGGGGGGGGGGGGAGGGGTGCCATGGACACCTAGAGTCTATTTTGCAACCAAGAACCAAACAAAACGATACTGTAAAAGAAGGAGGTTGCAAAATAGATCCTAAGTGTCCACCATACGGGGGGGAGGGCCCTGAGCTTGCTCCCAGGACTTTGTGCCGGCCATGCAGGGCTACCTGTCGGAGGTGCTGCAGAGATGCGCGCAGGCGGGGAACCTGGGCGCCCCGGATCAAAATCAACCAGACATGTATTGATCAGAGTGTTCTCAGGCAATCCGCACCTCAAAGTGGGCTGAGTAGCGGCCAGCCCGTCTTTTCGAACAGCGAGACAAAGCAGGCAATTTTCAAGGATTCGCGCAACATGCATGCTTTCAGGATGCTCTCTCTCTCTGCCTCTCTCCCCCCCTCTCTCTCTCTCTCTCTCTCTCTCTCTCTCTTTCTTTCTCTCTCTCTCTCTCTCTCTCTCTCTCTCTCGCACAAGATGCCATGTGATTTTGCGGTGGGAGTTTCAAAGAAAGGCCAGTAGACACAAACAAACCTCATAAGAAACGTTGGAGTTCCGCCATCATGGCACCCCTGACTCTTCAGGTGGCACAGGCACATGGGCTGACGCTGCAGCGCTGCGCGCAGCTCAACGTGTGCAAGCTGAGAGGAAGGTTCCAACGCGGTGCCTCGCTTTGAACATTTGTTGGTCTTGGGGGGGTGGGGGATTGGCTTCCCAGAAGACTCTCAAGAAGGGAGCAGTGCTTGGTGGCTGTCTACAGAATGCGCAGCAACAAAATGTACACGACATGGTTCACTACCGGCTGCATTCTACTTGAACCAGACGCACACAACGCCCTCCAAAGGTCTCATTGACAGCTTTTGGTGAGCTCCCGAACCTAAACCCCTGGAGGCGACCAATCGGAGAGCTGAGGTACTGTCAAGGGTGACGGCGATGCACGCTGAGAGGCGGAAACGAAGCGAAAGTAGCCAAGCGGGCCTTCTGGAGGGCGTGCTTGGGTTCTGCTGGTTCTTTCTCAGATGGGGTGCAGACATGGGCAGCATGGGGACATTGCTGCATGAATGGCTGCTTGGGGAGGTCGAATCCAATCAGCGCTTTTCAATGGTTCACAATCTGGCTGTCAAGTTGTTCCTCGCATGTTTAGGTTCCCAATGGTACGTGATTCGGCCCACCCCTGCACTGCAATCATGTCTAATTCCTGCAGCGGAATGGGGAGGCAAAAAGTGGTGTGCGAGTGCTTTGCAGCGGGCAGTCCCAGGTGTTGATGGCGGAGGGCCACAATAGAAACAACGGGGTGAATAGAATCCTATTGTTTACTCTTTTGGGAGATTCATCATTGGGGCCTTGCCATTCATTTAATGGGGGGTGAACCCTTCCAAGTACCCATTTCATGTTTATTAATTTTATTGTTTTGGGGGAGTGGGGTGGCGGGGGGGCGACGTCATCCAAAAACGGTGTCTCAAACTAGGTGTCCAAAAGTGGGCGCTTTCCGAAAATCAAAAGGGGTTCTAGATCCGGGGTTTGGTTTCAAAAAGGACACTACCGATTTGTTTGGTTGCGCAAGGAAACCCGACATTCCTTTTTTCTGGAAAAAAAACCGTCAACATGATGGTTTTCCTTCTGGTTTCCCCTTAACACCAACCAATCCACCAACAGGGGGTACCCTCGCACCAATGAAGCTGGAACCTGCCACAAATTCCCTGAAAAGGACAATTATCTTCTAGGAGCCTCTTGTCAGGTTCCATGTTGATTGGGTCATGGGGGCTGGGGGGAGGTAGGGGAAGGGAGCCCAAATAAGCCTCCCTCCCCTCCCCCCCCCGGGTACCTTCCACCGAACGGTACCTTCCAACAGGAACACTATCCACCCGCGACATTTCCGCTCCGAGGCCGCCGTCCCGGGCGCGGACGCGCAGCTCCTCCCGGCGCAAGGCCTCGCCGGCCCCCGCCTCGCCGGCGCCAGGCGCCCATCGCTTTCGGTCGGTCGGCGAGATGAGTTGGGGGTTCGCTCACCGGGGGTCCCTATATCCTTTGGCTCATTTCCCCTTTCGCTCATGTCCCCTCTCTCTCTCTCTATATATATATATTGTTTTTTTCCCCTATGTTTTCAACATCACCTTGTTGGCTCATTTGAGATGATCTCCCCTTGGGGGGTGATGCTTCAATGGGAAGTGCAGGGAATCCTGACTAACATGCATGGAACCACGTGAAACCCACCCACCAGAGGAAGTCAGGTTCCATGTTGGAGAGGCGACCCCGTTTTCTTTTTGCGGTCTCAAGATTTGGAGGGCTCGGCACCCCTTTCTTTCTGTTGCAAAAGACAACCGGCGGGAGCAAAACACAGTTTGTGGCTTAGGGGATAAAAGGGAAAAAAACAAAGAATTTTGAGGAGATAGGGATGTAAGTTATAAGGATATAGGGATGGTCATGAAACCCATCGAGAAGTTAGCCGGCCTTACGAAAAATGAAAAGAAGTCAAAAAGGGAAAATACAAAGAACACACTCCCGAAATAAATCCGCACCCATCTTATTTTCCGGGAACCACTGCCATGGCCAACATGACGAGTCTGACCACGGCACATGGCTGCGTGTTGTTCTAGAAAAGCCCCTTTTTTGGTTGGTTTCAAAGGGAAAGCAAGAGGATTGTTGGTGCTCAATTTTAAGGCGAACCCTACTGTGGCTGGTTGCGAAATCCATTTTGCGCCACCATTCAGAAACCCAACGGAGCGCTTTGATTCCCCAACGTGAATGGCCGCGGGTCAAAAATACGTACAATGGAACCCTAGGCCCTAAGTGCACTGGACTAAACCAGTACCTGCGGCTTTCTGGGCGGTTTTTTCAGCTTTGACCCCATGCCATCCAGAAAGCCACAAAGGTTATGGACACCCATGGCTTCTTGCGCGGTGCGACCTGGACGCGCCATCCGCCGTCTTTCGCGCCGCGGGCACGCGGCGGCCAGGCCCCGGCGGCTCGCCGGGCGGTGCCCGCTGCCCCTGGCGCGAGAGCTCGGAGCGAAAGTTGGGGGCGCGGCTTGACTCAGAAGGAACCCCCCCGTTTTAGGTGGTTGCCCCCCAGTGAACATCCCGATCCCCACTAAAATAGACCAAAATGGGCTACCCCTTCATGGACAGGCAGCGAGGTGTAAACAAAAAGAAACATGTAGGAACAAGGGGGGAACCTACATCTTTGATCCTCCCTGCTGGACTCACAAGGGGGATTCCTAGTTTTGTGCAGTGAGGAAACCAAAGGGACAAACATCCGCCCGGTTTTGGGGCTTCCATATGAGACAACTTCTGGAATTAGACGACTGACACGTTCGCGAAGGCACGGTCCTGGTGCGGCCCGCAAGCTGGCGCCGGCTTTGATGTGAGGCTGGGGTTGGGAATGGAAGCCACAAAGAAACCAATTGAGCTTCAAATGGCTGTGGGTCAACACCAATGGGATCCCATTTTGGAGTAGGTGTACCACCCATTTTAGAACCTATCTTATTGGTTGGATTGAATCGGATGTTCACTAGGGGTGCGGGGTTTTGACCCACGCAGCGACGGCGGCGCCCCTTTGGCGTGCGACGATATGTTCGCAGGCCGAAGCGAGCGGAAAGAGATGCCCGCTGCCTCGGAACGGCCGCTGTTGACACCCCTAGACTCTTGCCCGGCCGGGCGGAATTGTACTATAGCCTCGGGGAAGTGACAGCACTCCTCATTCCGAATCAAAGACGGTCTCCACACCTGATTTTTTGTCATTTTTCTGTTAATGCAAGGGCATGCCAATACAAGCGTAGCTGAGCCCTTCTTGCTTCTTGATAGCATTGCGCTTAGTGGAGGCTGTTGCACGCTGCATGGGGTATGTCCTAGAAGCATCGAGTACCGACAGTATGGGGGCAAGAGGGTAGATGGCTCCAGAGGTCCCAAGGAAAGAGGTGGGTTCGTGACTTGTGGCGGGAACCCTATGTTCACACATAGCTATAGTCGATAGGGCGCAAATTCATGGTACGGCTTTAGGCCAGATTGCAAGACCACGAAGGGGAACGCAGAGGTGCAAAAAAATGGGCGCGCCAATGCCACGCTGCTTGCTGCAAGACGCGATTGCTGCTCGTTTTTCCCCCCCCCCCCCCCCCGGCCGCGCGACGTGGGGGCGTCGCTTTCTTCTTTTTTTTGCGCCGCTGTTGGCTCCGGGAAGCTGAGCCTTGGTCCGGTGGTCCGGCTGGCCCTGAGGCAAGGCGTCGCTCAGTTGGGGCATTTGATCGAGCGGCTCGCTTCAGGGCGCTGGGTGCATGTCTGCTGCCAAGGCCGGGGGTTTGCTCAGGCAGACGTTGCCTCATGAGCCACGAGGCGGAAGCTATGAGACCTTGCCAGGATCTGGTGCTGCGCGCGCTGGTGGTTGCCACACTTCTCTGGGCAGCCCAAGTCTTGAATGATGGCTACAAGGAGCCAACTGCCATTTGGCTGTGGGTCAAAACCAATAGGATCCCATTTTGGGAGCGCCACCCATGTGAGTCTATTTTAGTGTGGATTGGGATGTTCACTGGGGGTACGGGGGTTTTGACCCATGGCCATTTCATTCCAGTGACAGGCAAATCGGCAAGTGGGGTCCGGAAGCTTGCCGTGTTTTGTGGCGCCCAGGAGATCCAGGCCAGACGCCTCAAGACCGAGGCGCGCAGCCGCAGAGCTTTTGACACAAAGCTCGGATGTCCCGAGCTCGGCGTGGCCAGGCGCAGGGATCGCAGAATGATGACATCATCATGAGCCTGCTGTGCTTCGCAGGCTGCCCTCAGGGAGTCGAGTCGGACAGTTCCAACTTGCTCTTTTTTTTGGGAGGCTAGGTTGATATCCACCGTTGATCTGTCGATTCGGCTTGCTTTTCCGGTTTACGTTTACGTAAAACATCACCCATGATGCTCGCTTGATCATGTGCGGGTCGCAGGGATTCGAGGTGAAGTCGGAATAGGTCGCTCAGTCCTCTGCCAGGGATGCTGGTCGCGCAGCTCTTCTTTCGGCATCTCTTCGCGGTGGCGGGCCGCCGAGTCATCACGTGCCTGATTCGAGCTTCGGGGCTATCACGCAGGTGGCCCGCGCGATGATCCCGAAGAAGCCGAGATGGTCCCACAAAGTCTGGGGCGCCAAGGTGCGGGAACTCAGTACCCAGCCCGCCCTCAGTGACTCAGCTGCCTGGCTCAAGGTTTTGGGTTCTGGGCGGTCGCGACATTTTTCACGCGTGCAGGTGACGCGATGTTGCGACTCTGTGTTCAAGTTGGCAACTTAGACCCGGGGCGGTGTTCCATGTTCTCTTTGGGGCATGGCCACTTTTGAACTTGCACTGGTCTTTTTGCCCAGGTTCTTCTACTATTGTGCCATGACCACTTGGTGCTTTGCCTTGCTGAAAGGCGCGGGGCTCCGACGAACATGCAACCCGAGTTGGGTTTGGTGGGAAGGTAGTTTGTGCACACCAAAGAAGGCATCCAAGTCTCCCTGCAGATGAGCCCTGGCTGCCACGACTGCTCGGCGGCAGCGGCGACACCCGCTTCTGCTGGACAGGATACCCCTTGCAGGAGTGTCGTGAGAGTGAGTTGCTTTGGCCTGCTTTTTGTGTAAGATCCGGATCCCGGAAAGCGAAGCCACAATCGGAATCCTCGAGTGCATTCCCCAAAACCCCAGTGCTGGTCTACAACGGTTGAGCCATTTAGGGGCAACATGACTGAACTTTGAACCTTGGACGACAAATGTTGCTTCGAGAAATTGCATTCGTTTTGCGGTCGCAGGTGACGCGGCGTGCGGTGCCCCACATGTTTTGCTAGTTTGAATCTGCGGAGGCAGACGCAACGACCCGGTGCCATGCGGTTTGTGAGCGGGTGTTCCCTTGGGGCGGGTGTTCCATTGGGATGGACGCAATCATTCGTTGCATGTAGCCTCGCAAGCCTTAAAACACTGCCAGGGCGCAGCTGACACAGTCTTAGGGTTGCAGATGGTGCGTTTTTTGGAGTTGCGGACGATGCGGGTGCCCATTTAGGTATGTGTCAAAATAGGGGACCCAAAATTGCCGGTTTTCCTTTTGGGTTCCTAGAAACACTACCCGGAAAAGGGTAGCCTCGGCAAAGCGCAGGCCTTTGGATTGCATTCGCGCGCTAGGAGTTCTCCCCGGATCTGCGGCGATTCTATCTCACCGCGGTGGGCTACCACTTCAGCGAGGAGGGCCGGTCGCAATGAGTGCGCCGATGTGACCAACAGAAGTCTAGTGTAAAACCTGGCAGCTTGTAGTACCTTGAATAGAACTGGGTAGCTGGGAAACTGGACGCACTGGGTATGATGTGTTAAGGGAAATCATTTGGCTGTGGTTGTCAAAAATCGGAATCGCCCAAGTGGAACCCTGGTAAGTGGAAACATGGAAAGCTTGCGGTCCAGATCCTGGTGGTTGAAAATTTTGACCCATACCCATCCGCGGGCTCCAACATTGGGACCTTTCGATGCGAGGTCTTGATGCTCTTGCTCGAGGTGAGACATCCCGACTTCTGGGAGATGCTGCTGCACCACCTGGTGACGACGGGGGGCCTAGTGGACAGAGAGGAGGAAGGCATCCGCTTAGGTATGCAAAAACACATATTAAATGTGGCTGTGGGTCAAAACCAATGGTACCATTTTGGGATAGGTGCACCACCCTTTGTAGTCTATTTTAGCTGGGATTGGGATGTTTCCTGGGAGTACGGGATTTTGACCCATGGCCATCTGTTTTTATGCGGCCAGGAAGTTGAATTGAATAAGAAGCCCCCTCCAAATAGAAGTGAGGGGACACGGAATCCCCATGTAAGGACGCTCACCAAAGGGTCCCCAATACGTCCATCCGTCCATCCGTCCATCCATCCATCCGTCTATTCATCCATCCATCCATGCATCCATGCATCCATGCATCCATGCATCCATGCATCCATGCATCCATGCATCCATGCATCCATGCATCCATGCATCCATGCATCCATGCATCCATGCATCCATGCATCCATGCATCCATGCATCCATGCATCTATGCATCCATGCATCTATGCATCCATGCATCCATGCATCCATGCATCCATGCATCCATGCATCCATGCATCCATGCATCCATGCATCCATGCATCCATGCATCCATGCATCTATGTCTCTAGGTGCTCCCTCCCTCCGTACGTCAGGTACGTACGTACGTTTGTACGCACGTCGGTGCATCCGCGCATACAAGCACGCATGCACAGTTGCATGGATAGACGTGTACCGTAAACACATACACGCATACAACCACACACACACAACCATACAGACACAAGGACAAGCATCCACACTTGCAAAACAGCCAGCAAGCAAGCACGCACGCAAGCAAGCAAGAAAGCGAGCCAGCAAGCAAGCAGGCAAGCCAGCCAGCCAGCCAGCGAGCAAGAAAGCAAGCGGGGTGTCAAACTACATGCTTCACTTCTTGCACTTGTGTTGCATGCATGTACACTACTGCAGGCCTTGAGCTTACTACGACTGCATTAGTGAAAAGGTTGGCAGCTGCAGACTACATTGGTTTATGTTTGTGACAACGCAAAAGCGCTTGCACTTGTAGTCAAAGTAACAACTGATTTTAACGTGGTAGCGGAGCTGAGATCCTAAACATAGGGGAGCTCCAGTATTCAGCAGTAGGTACTACAACAACTGCAACAGCAATCACATGCCAAACTACTACGACATGTCAGGAGAACTACGCATCCACACAGACTCCACAGCAGGCAAGAGCATTGCTACACGACAAGGCACAAGCAAACGAGCAAAGCAAATCGACCTCAAATTTCTCTACACACAAGACCTCATGAAACACGACATCATCAGAATCCTTAAGATCAACACACTCCACAACAGCGCAGATTTGTTTACCAAATGTAGCAGCAAGGAAACGCTACACAGGCTCATCCAGAGCATTGGGACACGCGTTTAGCACTACGAACGACCAGCGCAACAGTTTCACAACAACAACAACAACGACTTTGAACATTATTGTATGTGTGTAGCTACATGTAACACGACGCTTTTGGTATGTAAGTAGCAGCAACTCATGTAATTTCACTTGCACTTTTGGCGGCTTGAGTCAACACTACAGTTGTTTGTTTTACATGTCTGCATGCGCCGCCTGCCTGATAGCTGCTACTCAGGCTCATTCGTTTTTGCCCCGTTTCACCACATTTGCATTCCACTGCAGCAATGGCCGCACCACCTACTGCAGATGCTACGATGGGAGGAGCGACTACGCCTGACAGGGCGACTACACCTGAGGTGGCAATCAGTATTGACACCAGTGATCAAGGAATGCCACCTCCTCAGGACTACACCGAGGCCAACTACCGCTTCAACCACACCACGCCTGGCGCTACGGCTTGCTACAACCCGGCAACCGTCATGGAGCAACTACACCTCACGAAGTACCAGACTACCACTACGCCACTACTGCGCAACAACACTCCCTACGCTCAACTCTTCACTGCGCTTACACTTGAAGAGTATCAACTACTCTCCCTACAACAAGCAACTCCACTTTCGCAACTTGACTACACACTACCCATTCACTGCATCCCAGGAGACCTCCGGACGCCGCGCTACAATTCCACACTGCTCAGCATCTCACTACCTGAAGCAGCCAATGTACACTACTACCACACAACATCAATGCTCACTACAACTGGCAACAACTACACCTACGTCATTGTTCAACTACAGGTTGAACAACGACTCTTTTTGAGGTATCTTACCTCTGGACAATTTGTCCACTTCACAAGGGACTGCATCTCCCACATGATGTCAATCCAGAACACCTTCTACCTCCCAACTACACAACACCCACAACTTGTCTACAAGGTGGAGTATGACATGACTACTTTCACCGACACCTGCAACCTGAAGAACAACTACATCTGGAACTACCACATGCCACTTCTACTACCGGACCTCCTACACTACCTCTACAGTTGGTTGCGGTTGTAGAGATAGTGTAGGAGGTCCGGTAGTAGAAGTGGCATGCGGTAGTTCCAGATGTAGTTCAGCTTCTTCACCACGCACTACTTTGCAACCTTGGACAGTCGACTACAGATAATCCAAGCCTACCGGGCCCAGCGCTGGGCGCTACATGCCTGAGCTAGGAGCTCAACTACATCAGGTAACTGCCTCACGAACTCCATCCAGCACTTGCACTACTTTGTGCTGGACCACGAACAGCGTGAGCTACCGAGAGCAGCTTACTACTTTTTGCCACTACAGTAGCATTGGTGAATAACAATGGTTTTCATCACTACTGCCAATCCCTGTTTTTGCACTTCAGTTGAAAAGGCGCTGCAAAGACCTTTTAACTGAGGGGCCGTGTCAAACTACATGCTTCACTTCTTGCACTTGTGTTGCATGCATGTACGCTACTGCAGGCCTTGAGCTTACTACGACTGCATTAGTGAAAAGGTTGGCAGCTGCAGACTACATTGGTTTATGTTTGTGACAACACAACAGCACTTGCGCTTGTAGTCAAAGTAACAACGGATTTTAACGCGGGGGAGAGGGAGAGAGAGAGAGAGAGAGAGAGACAGAGAGACCAACACAGAGAGCGACAGACAGAGCAAGAGAGCGGCAGACAGAGCAAGAGAGCGAGAGAGAGGGAGAGAGCGAGCCAGAGGAAGACAGACAGAGAGAGACACAGAGACACAGAGAGACAGACACGGAGACAGACAGACATGCTTGTACACATACAAACATGCGCGCGCACACAAACAAGCAAACAAACAAAAATACATGAACACGCATACACACATAATTGCATAGATGCGCATGACTCCCTCATAGTTGCTACCAAGCTGCAAAAGCTCCCCGTGCCGTGGCTCTAAATAACTAAAAGACATGCGCGGGCAGGTGCTGTCTGGTGGGCTTCTCCTACAGTTTGAGCTACGTTCGCCGGACCCTGAGTTGTCTTCAACTGGCACGTCCCAACTGTCGGTGGCTCCGAGGCATCGGAAGCTTGGTCTTGCTGCTCCACGGCATCACCGATATTTTCATCTACCTGTCCAAGGCTCTCGCGCTTGGGGCTCCATGCTGCGTTTCCGGGGGGGTGGGAACCTGAAAGGGGGACATCAGCGTCTCACCGCCAGGTTCGCTTTGGTTCTTGTTTTGGGTTTGCCCTCTTGGGTCCTGCGAGGCGCTGGTGGACACTCCGAACACCCGCGCGATTGTGGTTTCCTACTTTGCCCTGGTTGTGTCCTACGTTTGGCGCACTCGGCGTGTTTGACATGAGAGAGCAGTGGCCCATCAATCGGGTTGACCACCTCAGAATTTGGCCGCCAGGTCGTTTGCACAAATTTTGGCCAGGTTTAGAATCATCGTCTTTCCCGTCTCCATCATGAGAAGCGTTTGGGTGGAGAGCATACAAGAGGCGCGCTTCGCAAGCACCCGGCCACCGATCGCGCTGCGACGCCGACGCGGCGACGCCTGTCGAAACGAGGCGAAGCCAGAGCGCATCGTCTCCTGGGGCTTTATGAACTTCGGCCTTGCCGGGGCCCTCTGATTGGTTGTCTTTCTGTTTTTGGTGAACCTCCATGTTTGCTTTTGGTTGCCCCCCCAAAAAAGCACAAGAGGGCACTCATTTGCAGGGTGTGACTTCCTGTGGCTGTGGTGGTCAAAACCGTTTTGGGATCAAACATTTTGGCTGGTAGGTGAATTCACCACCCATTTTGAAACCTATTTTAGTGGGGATTGGGATGTTCACTGGGGGGTAACCGGGGTTTTGACCCATGGCCATGTTTCCTTTTGGTTGCCCTCTAGGACCAAGCACAAGAGGGCACCCAATTGCAGGGTCTCACCATTTTCGAAGGGAGAAAATCCGTGTTTCGGCCGCAGTTGGGGGGAATGGGGGGGGCAGTGAAGCGACGCTGAGTTCACCATCTTCCTTCTGCACATGTACTGGTTTGGCATGATCCTGAAGATTGGCACGTACTACAGGCAATTGGAGGATTTGGATTCGGGACATTTGCTGCTGTTGCATTAGCCAGGCAGACTGGGCAAGCTCGGGACTTGCAGTCCAACCTCTCCTCAATGGCTGCTTCCTTAGAGATCACCGGAAGCAAAAAGAAGTTTGTGTCCCTGACTTACTGGGTGATCCTGTTGCCAGCATGAGTCAATGAGGACTTTGGCGACAAAAAGCGGATGTAGTCGCAGCGAGCACGAAAAGAGAACTCGGAGGCACAGGTCCATGAGTGCCCAAAGGCGGCGCTCCTTCCTGGCAAGCAAGGATTCTAGTTCGGGCCAACTGAAGACGGTTAAGCCTCGTCTTGGTGCAAACAGTCAATGGGTTTTGGGGGCTCACATCATTGTGACCGCCACGTGGCTCCAGGGCTGATTCACTTCCAGCCTGAAAATGATTCCTTTTCATGGAACACATTTACCACAACTTCGCACAGTATTTGCACCGAGTGACTTTCCACTCGCGCGTTTGAATAGCCGACGGCTGTGAATCGCGCGGCGCCCGGAAGTGCAGGGCCCCCAGGATTTGGAGCAGGCAACCTGAACATCCACCGGTCCAAAGTGCGCTCTGCACGGGCGGAAGTTTCGCGGAAGTGTCAGTCTGAGGTGAGCCCATCATGTGCGCTTCTGGTCTTGAGAAGAGCAATGAGAAGGCTCGGTGGCACTGATAGCCATCGTGCACTGCGCCTCTAGAGCCAAGATACAGAGCCAGGTTGTGAACACGAAGGTCTTGGAAAAGCAACTTCAGAAGCTTCTTGCGGGGTCCAGTCACCTGCAGGCAGGGCCCCTTGTGGCCTTTTTTGCTTCTCACATGGCTTGGATGCGATGGATTGCTCATGGCGCCTTTTTCCGCTGAGGTGCACGCCCAAGCATCGCTGAAGCTGCTGATGCGCAAGAAGCTGCGCAGCAAGATTGGCAGCAGGTTTGAGGCCAAGCTCGACAAGTTCGACGGCAAGCTGGAGGAGAAGCTTGAGAACAAGGAGAATGAGTTGGAGAGCAAGCTGGACTATGAGGACGAGCTGGAGAACAAGCTGGACGATCCTTGGCAATAAATCCATGTGTGAAAGAGGAATATGGTTTTTGCCGCACTGCCGAGGTCAAAGCAACTCCGGCATCACAGCTGCTGCCCCAAATGTCAACACTTGGCTCACTATGGTTGTGGCTTTGGTAGGCTCACTGTGGCTCAAAAATGGGGTACCTGCCAATCCCTGGGTTTAGGGTTTCTTGACCAAAAGACCACCCAAATCTGCTGATCGTGACGCCAGCCCCAGCAAGGTGGATGAGGCAGATCTCGGCTCCGGCTGCCGTGCAACAGATGCAAGAGGCGAGTGCTGGTTGAGACGTGCAAGCCGATCCAAGTGGCTGACTCATGGCTTCACTGACACAACTTCAGAGAGTACATTTTGAGATGAATTGCTTTGGCTCTGACTGAGCAGGTCAAGGAGGTGCAGCCGGAGGAGGACTTGTAGAGTTTCGTCACGTACAGTTGTTTTCCGACCGGCCAAACGGAGGGGGATTCAAGCTTGGGAAGCGTCAGTGCCATGCATGATGTAGCAAGGTGCTTCTCACTAAAGGCGCAACCCACACATGTTGCAGGGTTTGGTCGCGCACATTCGCAGGAACGACCCGTCATGCGCCGTCAACCTAGTTGCAAGAGTTTTTGGACCATGCTTTCAGCATACCCAAATCGTGAACAGAAGTTCGGATCCTAGGCTTTCGCTACCCAAGGCTTGTCTCAGTGTCCATTAGTTTTCTTTTGCCTCAAAGGCCGTGAAGCCAAGAGCGCCCTCCTGCACCATTCATCGACCTGCCCAGGCGGGTCGTGCAAACAGATGCGAGCTGACCTGGCATTTGGTGATCATTTTGACCGGATTCACAGACTCCAGATAAAAAGCTGTTGAAGGGGATCCTGGGTCTTTGTAATCTGTCAGCACTGGCCACGCCAGGCTATGGTCGTCCGTACCTTTGGCTGCACGGTTTCAAGTCGACGGTTTCACGGCGAAGCGCTGCCTTTTCGCTGGCGCCAAATGGCCATGGGCCAAAATCCAAGTCGTACCAGTGAACATGGGCGGTGAATTCACCTACCAAGTCGGAGGTTCCAAAATGGGTCCAAGAATTCACCCTGTTTATCCCAAGACGGTTTTGAGCACAGACTTGATCTCAGGACGCCGGGCTTCTGGCCGAGCTTCGTGGTGGAGCTCTTCCAGAACGTCCGTGCCAGGGCTTGGGAAGAAGGCGGCGAGTGGGGGAAAGAAGACGTAGGAAGCTAGTGAGGTCCACCAAACGGGGGTGTCTCACTTTCGGATGGTTCCCGTTTTGGGATGTTATTTAAGGGCTGCCGCCCAGTGCCGCCGACCCCTCCGCTGGGGGCCAGCCCAGGTTTTTTTTTGTTCTGGCAGCGGCTTTTGGCTGGTTCAGGCTTGCTGGCTTGCTGGCTTGCTTGCTCGCTCGCTTGATTGTTTGCTTGTTTTCAGCGCTTTTCCAGGCCGCGCTCGTTTGCCCACACAGCGAGCACCAACCAAAGGAGCGCTATATGGAAAGTAGACAGCAATCGGTCCCCAGGGCGCAACCAGCAAGAACAGCTTCGCGTCCAGCGCGCTTGGAGGCCGCACTCGCTTCGCTGCAGCGAGCACGAACCAAAGGAGTGCGCCGGCAGCCTGCTCCGCCGCGGCCGAGTGCCTAACGTCGCATTAGAGTCCAACATGCAGCAAAGCTATCGGTGCAGAGGGAGCGGCCAGCCACAAAAGCTTCGCTTCCCGCGCTTTTCCAGGCCGCACTCGTTTGTCCACAGCGAGCGCCAACGAAAGGAGTGCGCCGGCAGCAGAAAGGAAAAGGAAAGCAACCAAAGGAGTGCGCAGAAAAGGAGAAAAAGGAAGAAAAAACGCCGTACGGGCGGGCCGCGAGAGAGCTTCAGCGCTGAAAACTGTGCCCTGCAGGTGTTCGAGCGCTGTTTTAGGCCGCACTCGTTTGCCCCCCACAGCGAGCACCAACCAAAGGAGTGCGAAGACAGGCCGAACGGGCTGGCCGTGACAGAGCTTCAGCGCTGAAATCTGCGGCCAGCAGGGGTTTGAGCACTCTCGGCCTTCTCAGCTCAGGGGTAGTTGGTGTAGCGGCATCACACCCAGCATGTGAGAGGGCGGGCTCAATCCCCGGCCTGTCCATGCCCATGCGCGCCTGCGTCTGGGACAGTCTGCCGATCCCTGCTCTTCTTTCCTTTGGGTTTGCTGTGCGTCTTGCCAAGGGCGGCTGTTTCCACCGCGGCCGGGTGCCGAACGTCACTGTAGAATCCTATACAGAAGGTAGAAAGCTATCGGTCCCCAGGGCGCAAGCAGCAAGAACAGCTTCGCGTCCAGCGCGCTTGGAGGCCGCACTCGCTTCGCCGCAGCGAGCACGAACCAAAGGAGTGCGCCGGCAGCCTGCTCCGCCGCGGCCGGGTGCCTAACGTCGCGGCTGAGTCCAATATGCAGCAAGGCTATGGGTCCAGAGGGAGCGGCCAGCCAGAAAAGCTTCGCTTCCCGCGCTTTTCCAGGCCGCACTCGTTTGTCCACAGCGAGCGCCAACCAAAGGAGTGCGCCGGCAGCAGAAAGGAAAAGGAAAGTAAGAAAAGGAGTGCGCCGGCAGCAGAAAAGCAGAAAGGACGAAAAAAGGCCGGACGGGCGGGCCGTGACAGAGCTTCAGCGCTGAAAAGTGGGTCCTGCAGGAGCTTGAGCGCTTTTTCAGGCCGCACTCGTTTGTCCACAGCGAGCACCAACCAAAAGGAGTGCGCCGGCGTCAAAAAGGAAGAAAAGAGGCCGAGCGGGCGGGCCCGCACTCGTTTGCCCACAGCGAGCACCAACCAAAAGGAGTGCGCCGACAGCAGAAAGGAAGAATAGAGGCCGAACGGGCTGGCCGTGACAGAGCTTCAGCGCGGAAAGCGGTGCCCAGCAGGTAGTTGAGCACTCTCGGCCTCATCAGCTCAGGAGCAGTGGGTGTAGTCGCATCACACCCGCTCAGCATGCGAGAGAGGCCGGGTTCAATCCCCAGCCTGTCCATGCCCATGTGCGCACTGCGTTGGTCTTTCTCGCTTAGGGTTTGCTGTGCGTCTCGCCAAAAGCGGCTCCTGCAGGGCACAGTTTTCACCGCTGAAGCTCTGTCACGGCCCGCTCGTCCGGCCTTTTTGCTTCCTTTCTGCTGCCGGCGCACTCCTTTGGTTGGTTCTCGCTGTGGGCAAAGGAGTGCGGGCCCGCCCGTTCGGCCTCTAGTCTTCCTTTCTGCTGCCGGCGCACTCCTTTGGTTTCTTTCCTTTTCCTCTCTGCTGCCAGCGCAAGCGCGGGAAGCGAAGCTTTTGTGGCTGGCCGCTCCCTCTGGACCTTCAGCGCTGAAAGCTATGCGCAGCAGGTATTTGAGCACTCTCGGCCTGCTCAGCTCAGGGGCAGTTGGTGTAGTGGTATCACACCCGCTCAGCATGCGAGAGGGGCTGGGTTCAATCCCCGGCCTGTCCATGCCCATGTGCGCCTGCGTCTGTCACAGTTTGCCTCTCCCTGGTCTTTCATCCCTTTGGGTTTGCTGTGCGTCTTGCCAAGACCGGCTGGTACGCCGCGGCCGGGTGCCAAACGTCACTTTTGAATCCTATATAGAAAGTAGAAAGCTATCGGTCCCCAGGGCGCGACCAGCAAGAACAGCTTCACGTCCAGCGCGCTTGGAGGCCGCACTCGCTTCGCCGCGAGCACGAACCAAAGGAGTGCGCCGGCAGCCTGCTCCGCCGCTAGAAAGCTATCGGTCCCCAGGGCGCGACCAGCAAGAACAGCTTCGCGTCCAGCGCGCTTGGAGGCCGCACTCGCTTCGCCGCAGCGAGCGCGAACCAAAGGAGTGCGCCGGCAGCCTGCTCCGCCGCGGCCGGGTGCCTAACGTCGTGTTTGAGTGGCCTCTTTTCGCTGTGGGCAAACGAGCGCGGCCTGGAAAAGCGCTCAAGCACCTGCAGGGCACAGTTTTCAGCGCTGAAGCTCTGTCACGGCCCGCTCGTCCGGCCTTTTTGCTTCCTTTCTGCTGCCGGCGCACTCCTTTGGTTGGTTCTCGCTGTGGGCAAAGGAGTGCGGGCCCGCCCGTTCTAGTCTTCCTTTCTGCTGCCGGCGCACTCCTTTGGTTTCTTTCCTTTTCCTCTCTGCTGCCGGCGCAAGCGCGGGAAGCGAAGCTTTTGTGGCTGGCCGCTCCCTCTGGACCTTCAGCGCTGAAAGCTATGCGCAGCAGGTATTTGAGCACTCTCGGCCTGCTCAGCTCAGGGGCAGTTGGTGTAGTGGTATCACACCCGCTCAGCATGCGAGAGGGGCTGGGTTCAATCCCCGGCCTGTCCATGCCCATGTGCGCCTGCGTCTGTCACAGTTTGCCTCTCCCTGGTCTTTCATCCCTTTGGGTTTGCTGTGCGTCTTGCCAAGACCGGCTGGTACGCCGCGGCCGGGTGCCAAACGTCACTTTTGAATCCTATATAGAAAGTAGAAAGCTATCGGTCCCCAGGGCGCGACCAGCAAGAAGCTTCGCGTCCAGCGCGCTTGGAGGCCGCACTCGCTTCGCCGCAGCGAGCACGAACCAAAGGAGTGCGCCGGCAGCCTGCTCCGCCGCGGCCGGGTGCCTAACGTCGCGGCTGAGTCCAATATGCAGCAAGGCTATGGGTCTAGAGGGAGCGGCCAGCCAGAAAAGCTTCGCTTCCCGCGCTTTTCCAGGCCGCACTCGTTTGTCCACAGCGAGCGCCAACCAAAGGAGTGCGCCGGCAGCAGAAAGGAAAAGGAAAGAAAAGAAACGAAGAAGAACAAGAAAAAAGGGAAAGAAAGAAGGCTGGTAAGGTACAGGGCTGAACGGGCGAGGGCGAAAGGGAAGGGAGAAGGCTGCCACAGTCACGCTCCAACGCTAAACGAACACTCCCCCAGCGCCTTCCCCTTGCAGGCAGGGGGTCGGCGGATTTGTTTTTTTTGGGGGGGGACGTCTTTTTTCGTTGGATCCGATGCCTATGTCAAGGCAGAGCCCCAATTTAGCACGCATCTGAGGCCGGGAGAAGCCCGTGGAAGCTGCATCTGAGAGCGGCTTCCGACTGATGTGCGGCTCCTTTCAGATGCCTCACCCACAGAAGGCGGCTCGTTTCGTTCAGCGGCTGGCACACCAGGTCTGTGTGACGCACCTGTGGAATAAAACCGTTGAAAACGCTCGCGGCAGGCCAGCACCGGTGGCGAGGACAGCCTTTTTGTGTGCCCCAACGGCAGCGCCGCAGGCCAGAGACGAGGAAAGCGTGCAATGTCCACACATCATTTGTTCCTTTTCTTGCGTAGGAGGTGAACCCATGCCAAAAGAACCGCCCCCAAGACTGACAAGTTTTGCAGACCTGGGACACACCGCGTAGGTGTGGCTGATGGGGTTGGCGAATGGCAGTGGCGCTTTGGCCTCGACCCCCGGGCCTTCGCCGATGAGCTGATGCCGCTGTGGCACCCAAAGTGGCAAATTCTTATGAATCAGCGGATTTTTTTTGGTCGGCACAGCTGGTTTGAGCTGGGGTTCCGAGAGATGCACGTCCCAAGGTGCACATTGTCAACCAAGATCACTCGAGTTCCACAAGGGTCTGTCATTGTTGCTTTTTGGGCTTCCAAAAGTCACAGTGACAATTTGTTTCAAGACAGTTGGTGTTAAGGGGAACCCATTGACCCCTCTTCCACTCGATTGTCAAAGTTCAAGTGAGCCACAATCAAAACCCGGGTAGATAATCCCAACCATAATAGCTGCGGCCGCCTTCTTAATTCTTTGGGCGATTAAAGCTGCGAGCGTGTTTTCCGGTCTTGGGTACAATCGATCCTACTCACGGCTGAATGCTCTTTTCTCTCGTACCGTCGACTTGCAAATCGCTTTTGAACGGACCTCCCCTGCAAGCATTTCCGTAGGTTTCCCGAACCTATGGCAAGCAAGCAGTTCCCATATTTACCAACAAGAGTTGAGGGGTGTTCAAAACAAAGGCTGGACGAGGGATGAAGATCTGGGATGAAGATGTGGGATTCTGGGACAGAGGATTTGCTCTGAGGTTTGGTGTGAAAACCGCTGGCGAGCACACCAGATCCCAGGCGGGATGGAAGGTTGCGGGCAACAAAAAAGGCGCCTCAAACACCCGCGCAAAAATGGGAGGGGGCCCCAAACCGGAGATGCGGTACTTCGGCCCAAAGACAGCCAGGCTGGTTTGCTGGCGGAAGCGCGCGCCAGACTCATGCTGTCCGAGGGGTACCAGGCAGCTTTCCTTTCGGCTGCATGCATTCATGAGCCATCACGTGTTCCCACGGGCATGGGGAAATTTGAAGAGTCCCAGGGCTTTTCTGGGAAGTTTGATGAGAGCCCCTCAATTCCCTCTCTTCACCAGTGGGAAGTTCTGAGCTTCACATGCGTCAGGCAACAAGTTCATTTGGCTCCGCGACAGCCTTGGTGGCTGCGCTGGATCCGAACGGAGAAGGCAAGTTGGGCGTTGCGAACCTCGGCGACTCGGGTCTCAGGCGCGAGCCAAAGAGGTTTGTCAGGGCTGGGCACAGTTGCAAGCTTCGCTCGGCAGGGTGCTTCGTTGGAGCGAGTCCTTTGTAGAGACGCCGAACGCGGTGCACATTGCCTTCCGCCTTTCGGCAAAACATTTGGGCTCATTGTCCGTCCGGCACAAACAGTTTGTATCGGGGTTCCCTTGTTTGACTCAAACCCCCAAGAACTGTTTTTCCTGGTTTGTCCTATCAGAGCGTGGTTCATTTTTGTTCGGGTTGAGGAACACTTGAGCAGCAGCACGCCTTCAACTGCCCCTTCCAGCTTGCGCGGCTCCCTGAGCCGAAGGCGGCTGCTGCTTGCTTGCGGGCGAGTTTTCATGTGAGAGGGACACCTCGAGCACTCCGGCACTCCAACAGGTCTATGGATTTGGTGTTTGACATGAAGCCAAGTGGGCGTGTCTGGAAAAAATGGGGGGACCCCACCAAAATCATCGGTTTGTCCCTCAAAACGGGGGGTCCCCACCAAAGTTATCTTGTTTTCCCTTGGTTTTCGTCAAAAGCGGACACCCTTTAAAGAGCCCCGGCGCCTCGAAAAGCAAAAGACATCGAAGTCGGGCCAGGATTATGAGGCGCTGCGCGAGAAGGGTATGGCTTCGCTGGTCCGGGCCGTGGAGCGGTCCGGGCGCACCAGCCAGGACCAGAGCGAGCTTGTGCTATGGGTGGTGGGGTGGTGGGGTGGTGCGGTGGTGCGGTGGTGCGGTGGGCCGTTCTTGAAAAAAGTGATTTGTGGCTCATGGATTATTTTTTTCTCCAGCCTCTGGGTCCAGTAGAGTCAAGTGAAGATGTTGAGGGCCTCTCAAGCAATTTTTGGGGTGGTTTCCCTGTAACCGACCACCTAGAACATAATGTTGGGGATGGCACTTTGATGGACCCCGTGGACTGTGAATAACATTTGCTGGGTGCACGAATTCGGAGGGCTCGATCTAAAGGTTGTGGTCTTTGAGTAACTGAAGGTGAGTGGCTGGATGCCACGGGGTGCCACGGACTCGATTGCATCTACCTTTCGCCGCTGGCAGGATTTGCCCTCTCATGCGGATGCTTACACTTTCGAGGTGCGGTTGGCACATCGGGGCCGGGTCCAGGCGAAGAGGTTGCATTCCCTGCCAGGTCCAAGAAGGTGATGTGGTGGTGCTGGGAACCGATGGCTTTTTTGACAACCTCCACGACTCAGAGGCGATTCGGTGCGATTCGGCCAAACTGCAAAGCAGCTCTTGGACATGTCCGAGACTGCGAGGTTTGCCAGCTGGCGCAAGTGGCTATGGAGGCCACATGCCATCTCACCTGGACGCAAGTTCTCTTGAGCTGGCTTGAGTTTATTTGCTGAGTGCAGCAGTCAGTTGTTTGGGGGTCATGCGATCAGTCCAACCAAGCCGTAGTTTAGCTTGAGCCACTCAGAGACTCAATCGAAAGCTGTTTCAGGCAACTTTCCGGAACAAGGAGAAGTCGGCTGCAGCGCAGATTGATCCAACAAGGCCGTTTTCCTCATTTTCTGCCTGCGGCCTTGTTACTTTTTACCGCTCTTGGCAAGTGTGCTCGTCAGGCTGGCTCAGGCCTATGCAGAGGCAGCTCGCGTGCGGTCAGAGGACACCGGTTCCTCAATTGGATGGGTTGGGTGGAGGGAGGTATTACAAGCTTGCATAGCTGCATCTCAGCAACTGAGCACTGTCCCGCACAGACGTCGCTGGAAGCTGATGTCCGCATTTCCAGACAAAACCACTTAACACAGCACCGTCTGAAATCCTAAAGTGATCGAAAGGTTGGGTGCAGATCTCAGACCCCAGGTCTCAGGCTCACACCAGTTTTGGAGCATCCGCAAGACCGATTACACGTCGACGGTGTATCCCAAAAGAAAAGTCTTTCACTCGCTTCAGGACACAGCAGCCCGTACCCCTTTTGGTGACCTCGCACGTCAAGCCGGATTGCAGTGGCGTGGCAAGAAAGGCAGCGTTTGTATGGTTTTGTACTGTTCATGGACCCAGGTGACGTGTTTCGTGATGCCTGTCTCTTTTCTCTGATGCAGCCACTACATTTGGCTTGAGGACATGCTCCAGGCCTCAACATGTCAGATCAAAACGCGAAAAAGGGGCAGGGATTCCTCAATAGCATAACACACCCAGTTGCTTTTGTGTTCGCCTTAGGCATATGGGCGGCAAAATGGATGACATCTCGGTGGTGGTCGCAGTGGTTGTCAAGGCAAAGCCTTGAGACAAGCCCTGTGACCGGCAAGTTTCCATCCGCTTTTTGTGAATCTAAGGAGTTGGCATACCCCAAATGAAGATGCCCCAACATTGGTGTCCCGTGTACACCCCAAAAACCACAAGTCCTGGTGGGGCATGCCCATTTGGGGTAAGCTTGGCCTTAGAGTGAGGCGAATGCCTGATTTGTCAAATGCTCTACACCTTAAACGCCACACTTGGGATAGCTGTGCCGTGGCATTCACCGCGCGGCAAGTCACACAATGTGGCTGCCGGTGTATCATGGCGCGCAAGCATGGCCGAAGCCGTGCGTTTCGATTATCAGTGGGTGGTTGGGTGAACGAGACGCCCGCCAGCCCCCTCATCGTTTCAATCGAAGGGCAAGCCGCGTGTTCCTTGTCCACAGCTGGCCTGGTTGCCGGCGGGTGAATGACGCAGACTGCAAACTGTATCCAATTGGCTGCCATGATGGGCACCAGTCGCTGAGATCCGGGTCGGCAGTGGAAGGCAGATTCCGCCCTTCAATTCGACTGCACATGTGTCAGCCAGCTGCGGTTTAGCTCACCGTGCCACCCGAAAAGCGGAGACGGTCTAGGTGTCTGTAGTCAACGCCTTTGGTGGGAATGGGAACCTGCCCTATGTTTGCAAACCTGCCTAGACCCTCCGATGGTGAGTACTCTGGGATAAGACACAGCCTGGAACTCCCGTGCGCCTTGGGAGGTCTTGACAAAATACACCCCGTCTGCACATGGAGCTTCCATCAGTTTTGGCAAGCGGCGCTTTCGTGCGCTATTTCGTTGTGTGTAAAATAATGACCATTTGGGATGTCACAAGCAACCCTGTGGAAACTTCTGCAGCATGCAGTCCTGGTACATTCGGGCATCGCCTGGTTCCAGTGACTGAGTCTCACCATCCACTAGGCGTGGACAGTGCACGGCAAGCGTGCGAACGCGGGTGCCTGGTGCACCTGGTTTCATTACAGGCAGTCATCATTCTGAACGGAGAAAGGGAACAGTTGGCTCGCCACAGGTGGGGGACCTTTTTTTTTTTTTTGACGTTTCGCTGTTCTCTCAATACATGCGTCTGAGAATGCCGCACGTTCTCCGCAAAGGCTCAAGGGGAGATTCACTTCCACTCGAACAAGTGAAAATCGAATTGCTGATGAGCACCTTGTTTCCACTTCTGTTTTCGCTGAGATGTCTTGGCAACATGTCGTTGGAATCCATATTGGGTTGTGCGCTGAGCTGAGCGCTTTTCGTCTCATTCCCGTCTGGGGTGAGTGACGGCATGTGCGCCCGATCCAAACCTACGGGTCTGAGCAGTCCGAAGGCGCGTGGGGTGCCTCGGGTGAGGCTGAGAGACGTCATGGCAAGGGAGGGGTGCAGGCGGACACGAAGATCTTGGAGCTGCAGCTGCAAAAGATTCTGTCGGCGTCCAGCCACTTGCAGGCGCTCGTGCCGAAAAGTTGGCTTCGTTCGGAGGGTTGCGCCAGCGCTGGAGCGTGAGTTTGCTAGGTCCACGCGCATGCTTCGCTGAAGCTGTTGCTTCGGAAGAAGCTGCGCAGCAAGTCTAACGTGCCTTGACTTACATATCACGTTTCACGTTTGGCACGAGATCATAGTGGAATCCTGGCATCCCGAGACACATGGCCATGGGTCAAAATCCCGTACCCCCCAGTGAGCTTGGCTCCAAAATGGTACCATTGGTTTTGACCCACAGCCACATTTCCTTGGAGTTTCTGACCCGACACATTTCCTTGGGTGGAATTTTGCTTGCCGGACGCCCTGTGGAAATTGCAGCGGCAAGGTCCCTGAGACTCCCACGCCGCTGCCGCTGCCTAAAGTGCTGCAGGACTTGCAACTTGGCTGAGGGTCAAAACCGTTTTGGGATCCCATTTTGGTTGGTAGGTGCACCACCCATTTTAGAACCTATTTTAGTGGTTGGATTGGGATGTTCACTGGGGGTACGCTTTGACTTTTGACCCATGGCCACTTGACGATATCAAAAACACTTCCATTGGTCGTCCATGCTTTGGGTGCTTGCCGGTGTGCTTCTCTACATGGAAGCCAGCTGGAGGTGATGCGAGCATTGAAACCCCACATGTACGGCCTTGTTAGGGGACGTTGGTTGTGCAGCGCTGTCGCTGAAAGATATAAGCAAGGCTTTAGCTAGAGACTGATCTTGCTGCAGCCTCCTCGTTTGACAGGAGGAGGAAGACACCCAGCCGTCCACCTTCAAGAGGTGCCATGGCTGACTGATGCACTTCAGGAGCGGCCCAATTTGACTTCATTCCCGGAGGCAGATTTCTGCTCCAGCTGCTGTGCAGCAGCAGCAGAACCTGGATCAGGAGGCCGTGTCATCTTTTTGCCGCACAAAAATTGGGATTCCAGGTCAAATAACAGGTCAAAAAGATGACGTTGGACAAAAACCAGGTCAACAACAACAAATCTGAGTTGGACATGCCAACAGCCTGCTTTGGCCGTCGGCAAACGAGCAGCCTGCTTTGGTCTCATCTTCTGCACTTCACACAAGTTCTAGGCATGTGATGTGCCAAATGGGTATGCCTTCTATTAGGGTGCTATTTTTTGGGTTGGTTTTGAAGAGAAGTCAAGGAATCGACTCATTAGGGGGCCTCATCATTTCAAGGCAAACCCAGAACCAGTGTTTTGAGACCAAGCGCATTTGGGTGGGAGGGGTCCCTATTTCAGAGCCAGCGCGCCCAGAACCAGTGGACCAGTGCGATCGCATTCGCATGCGCTGCAACGTCAGGTGGCAAAGGAGCTGCAGCCAGAGGAGGACCGCACAGCTCGTTTCAGGGGCAGGGAATATGATTTGTTCCTCACATCCACGGGGCCACCCATTTTTTTTGTTCTCTCGGGAAACCATCGATGACTTTGTTGGGGTCTCACATGTCCAGGCTCCACTTGCGTGGGGAGATGACTGCGTTTTGCGTTTCTCGCAGCATGTTTCCGTGTTCTTGGAATAGCATGTTATGACCGTGCCTCACATGCCAAGCGTGTCACAACGGAGTACTTTTTGGTACTATGTGTCTTGCGTTGCACACCCTTGTCCGTGTAGGAGCGGCCTGTCATGCGCTGGAAGCCCAGTATTCTCAAAGAAGCGCGGCATGCCCGCTAGCAGACTGTGTGATGTTTTTGTCAGCCGTTTTTTCTTTCATTTTTTGGCAGGCCCTTGCTCTCCGTGGGGCCTTTTGTGCCGTCTGCTTTTCCATTTCAATATGGCCGTGGGTCAAAACCAATACCATTTTTGGGTAGGTGAATTCACCACCCATGTTAGAACCTATTTAGTGGTTGGATGGGGATGTTTGACTGGGGCGCTTTGGCTTTTGACCCACGGCGCGCTTCCGAGGCCGCGAGGCCAAAAGCGCCCTGCTGCACGCGGTGACCTGTCCAGGCGTTGAGCAGTTGAGTGGGCCGGATTTTTCTCGGCGTTTGGTGGTTACACGGGAAAAAAACGGCGCTACGCGGGAAGAAGCGCCGCATACATTTTTGCAACACCAGGTTTCTACAGCCCTGCCGATGCTTTTTGTTTTGTTGTTCTGAAGTATGGGTGCTCTTTCTGATTGCTATGCTAAATCGGAGATGCTTTTGTGGCGTCAGAGGCGCACGGTCCCGATCGGATGTTCGAGCTTCCTCTTCTTTGCTTGCTTGCTTTCATTCGACGGACGTCCGTTTCAGGCTATGTTCGTCCGCCCCTTCGGCTGCAGTATGCAACATGAGACCCGATTCTAACGCTGACCCGAAGTGTCTGGCCTTAAACATCTCCGGCTTCCCTTTGCCCACGAGAATACGGATTCCTTTAGACGAATGTCAGCGAATGCCAGATCTTGCGAATGTTTCTCAGGCTGATACCCGTCTACTGGCCAAACTATGTCCTCGAGCTTTTCCAGAATGCGCGTTGCGAGGCTGATTTAGCGTCATGCAGAAAGCGCGTCACAGGGCCTGCGCGCGCCCTTTCCTTGTTCATGCCCTCAGAAGTGGTCGGCGCAAATATAATGTAAAAGTCCTCCAATACTCACAAGAGACTTAGCATCTGAGGCCGGGATATGCCCTTTGTGTCGCTGACGGAGAGCGGCTTCCGCCTGCTGTGCGGTGCATTTCAGATGCCTCACCCACAGAAGGCAGATGTTCAGAAGCTTCTCGGACTTGGCACACCATACAATTTGCGCACCTGTCGTGAAATGAAGCAATACGCTGCGCTCGCGGCAGGCCAGCACCGGTGGCGAGGACAGCCTTTTCGTGTGCCCCAACGGCAGCGCCGCAGGCCAGAGACGAGGAAAGCGTGCAATATGCATACATCATTTGTTCCTTTTCTTGATCTTACCTCTCGCGATTTGAGATTCAGATCACATGGAGCAAGAAAGGAGGTGAGGTGAACCCATGCCCAAAGAACCGCCCAAAAACCTGAAAAGAGTTGCAGGGACGCACCGCATAGGCGTGGCTGATGGGGTTGGCGAATGGCAGTGGCGCTTTGGCCTCGACCCGCGGGCCTTCGCCGATGAGCTGATGCCGCGCTCCAAAAACGGGGTTTTGGAGAGTGACTGCATGCCGACCAATGCCATGAACATTGGAGGGATGAAAGCAAAAAGGCTCTTGCTCAGGCACGGTGCACGCACTGCTGGTGAGCAGACGCAGTTTCAGGCATGTCCGTGTTTGAGATGGGGTTGGCGATGGCCGGCCGACATTTGTCGGTGTTGACCAGGTCGGCTTAGCTGCTGAGACGCGCGCTGCGCTGATGCTCTCGGAGGGGTACCAGGTGTGTCTTGACAGCTTTCGCGGTTTCGAGTTTCGGGTTTCGCGAGGCCACAAGCTCGTTTGGCTCCGCGACCGCCTTGGTGGCAGCGCTGGATCCGAGTGGAGAGGCCAAGTTGGGGGTTGCGAACCTGGGCGACTCGGGCCTGAGGCCGGAGTGAGAGAGAGGTTTCAGGCACAGCACATGCTCACTGCGCAGGGTGCTACGTTGGAGTGAGCCCTCTGTAGACTCGCCCAACTCGGTGCACATAGCCTACCGCCCCTTGGCAGCAACCAGCCAGCCGAACTCAAGGGGCAAGTGTGTTTTCATAGCTCGGTCATCTGAGTTTGGCAAGCAAGGGAAAGAATACGGCTTTGGCAAGGTCCAGACTGTCAAAGCTTGCAATCCATTTGCTTCAGCAAACACGCTCAGCCATATATCTGGTGCTGGGCTTTCTTTGATTGCATTTGTCATTGCATTTGTCTCATCAAGGCTTCCAGAGTCATCCCCAGTCCGGTCGAATAATTTTTCCGACAGATCGGATGCTCGACACAGCATCGGAACTCGTGAGGTACGTCAGAGCAGCAGCATGCTTTCAACTGCCCATTTCAGCTGGCACGGCTTCCTGAACCCAAGGCCGGGGGGAAGAGCTCCAGATATACGGCTGTACCGACTCATTGCTCGAGCAACCTGAGTAGAAAGGGTTGGGCCAAGTTGGTTTGAAACAAGACCTCGGTTTTGTAAGGGAACACCAATGTAGTCAAGCACTCCTAGTTTTTTCTTAGAACCAATTTGCCAGCAATGCCTGGCTCATGGTTGAGTTGTGGCCTTTCACTTCCCACCGGGCGTCCCAGGTTACGGGGATTCTTTTAGGGGAACACCCCCATAATAATGGAACCACCAGGGGACCGCAGCTTGTCCATTTACCAAGGTTGATTCTTGGGTACCCATTTTTGACCTGCAGAACCATGTAAAGAGTCAAAAAGGCCGGCTGGCCACGCAACGCGCCAGGACTATGCGGGACTCCGTGCTCAGGGCATGGGTTCTTTGGTGCGGGCGGTGGAGAAGTCGGGCTGCTCCAGTCAGGCCCCGGATCCGCGGACTTGGCTGTGGGGATCTAGTTGAGCCACAATCATAACCCGGGTAGATGAAGGTTAAGGGACAATCCCGGCCATTTGTGGTTGCCGCCCACTACAGCTTTTTTTCGTCTCCGGCTCTCCGGCTCCGGCCCGGCTCCGGCCCGGCTCCGGCCCGTCTCCGGCTCCTTCTCCGGCTCCGGCTCCGGCTCCGGCCCGGCTCCGGCCCGTCTCCGGCTCCTTCTCCGGCTCCGGCTCCGGCACGGCTCCGGCTCGGCTCCGGGCCGGCTCCGGCCCGTCTCCGGCTCCTTCTCCGGCTCCGGCTCCGGCTCCGTCTCCGGCACGGCTCCGGCTCGGCTCCGGCCCGGCTCTGGCCCGGAGGGCTTGTGTAACCAAGATTGATACTGTTGCAAGCGAGACACTCCAGTCTCAAGCGCGAAAAATAGAATGTCACCAGCAGGCATAGATCTCCCGAGAAAAAGGCTGTGCATAGGCCTGTTGTAGGGTCCAGGCAAGGGGGTTGGCAGGCCTTTGAGAGGGCGTACGCAGAGAGGTGCGTAGGCCTTGGGCAGGGTGTAGGCCAGGACGTTGGCCTTTGCCAAGGTTGAAGGGACGGGGTTTCGTAGGCCTTCGGTAGACACTAGACAAAATTCTACGTTGGTCCTACAGCAGGCCAAGAGCAGGCCCACAGACAGGGCTCCAGCCCAGAAGAGGGCTACGTGATAGGGTTTCGACAGGCCTTGAAGAGAGCTACGCGCAAAGGGTCGGCAGGCCTACCCCTTGATTAGGCCTAGGACAGGCCAACGCAAGCGGAGGCAGGTCTAAAAGAAAATCGCAAAAAGCGATCCAGAATGCGCGAAATGAGCCGGCCGGGGACGAGCGTGCAGGTAACACGCCGCTAGCAAACGGAACGCTCAAAGGAACCAGAGAAAACTATATCCGGGGGCAAGAGAGAGTCGCGCGCGGCAACGGCGCGCATCTTGAGATGCAACGGCTGCGTCGCAGTATTTGTTGCGCTGGAAGTCGCATGTAAGAGCAAGATGCGGGCGATGTGAGGCCTCGTTTGGAGAGGCATTTCAAAGCTTAGCGCAATCTGTCTTGGCGGCTTGCGTACGTGCGTGCGTACGTACATACGTACATACAAACATACACACATACATGCAAACACACATACACACATACATGCATACATGCATACATGCATGTATGCATACATACATAACTTCATGCATGCATGCACACACACACATGCATACATTACATTCCATTCCGTTCCACTGCGCTCCGTTCCATTACACTGCATTACAGTCCAGACATACTTTACATTACAGCACAGTACATTACATTACATTACATTGCATCACATTACATTGCGTTACGTTTTATTGCAACACATTACATCACACAAAAAATACATGGCCACATACATACCAACATATATACATACATATTACATGACATGACATGACATGACATTACATTACATTACATTATGTTACATTACATACATACATACATGACATACATACATTACATACATACATACATACATACATGACATACATACATTACATACATACATACGTTACACTACACTACATTAGGTTACATTACATTACTTTACACAATACACACATACATATGTACATATGTACGTACATCTACACATTACATAATTACATACATACATACATTACAACAGTACATAAAACATACATTACAGAATTAGGTACACACATACATTACGTTGCAACACAATGCAGTACATTAAATTTCATTACACTCCATTATGTTACATTACATACAAACAGACATACATTACATAACTACATACATACTTACATACACACACTACATAATTACATACTTACATACATACATTTTTACACACATGCATACATACATATATTTCATAGTGACACACATACATGCATACAGACATACATACATACATACGTACATACGTACACACACACATACGTACGTTACATTCCATTACATTGCATTACATTACATGTCATGACATTAAATTACATACATACATGTACACATGCATGAATGCATGCATGCATACATACATACAGTACGCACATTACATACATACATACATACATACATAAATGCACACACACATCCATGCATACATCACACACACATTACATACATACATACATACATACATACATACATACATACATACATGCATGCATGCATGCATGCATACATACATACATTACACACATACATACATACATACATACATATACATATGCATAGGAAGAACAACACATACAGACATATACTACACTACACGGCACTACATTACATTACATTGCATTACACTACGCAACATTACATATTTACATTACACACATACATTACATACATACCCACACACATACATACATACAAATACGATACAAGACAATACAAAACAATGCAATACAATACAATACAGTACATACATACATACATGAATACTTTGCATACATACGAACACACACATACAGACATGCATACATAACATACATACATACATGCATGCCGACAGTACATTACATTACATTACATGACATACATTGCATACATACATACATACAAACGTACATAGAAACACACATGTGTACATACATGCATACATACATTACATTACGTCAAATTGCAATACACTACTTTACATTGCATAGCACTGCACTGCATCACATTTCAGAACATTTCATCACATTACATTACATCACATTACATTACATACATTCAGACATGCATACATTGCATTGCATTTCACCACTACACTACATTACATTACATGACATTACATACCTTACATACATACATACGTACATACATAGTTTCACTACATACATACATACATACATCACGTTACATTACATACAGTTACGTTACATTACATACTTACATAGTTACATACATACATTACATACATACATCCATACATACATCCATACATACATCCATACATACAGCCATATATACATACATACATCCATACATACACACATACATTACATACATGCATTACATACACACATTACATACATGCGTACATACATACATACATACATACAAACACACATTACATACATGCATACATACTTACATACATGCATTACATACATACATAGATGCATACATTATATTGCATAACATTGCATTACATCACATTACACACATTACAGTACATTACATTACATTACCTTACATTACATTACATTACATACACACATTACATACATACATACACACATTATATACATGCGCACATACATACATACACACATTACATACATGCATACACACACATACACACATACATACGTACTTACTTACATACACACACATACATACACACATACGTACATACATACATTACATACATGCATACATCCATACATACATACATCCATACATACATACATACACACACTACATTACATTACAGCACATTTCGTTACATTACGTTACATGACTTTTAATACACACATTACAGACATACATACATACATACATACATACATTCAAATACAGACATACATACGCACACACATACATTACATTACATACATACATACATACCTACATACATTACATACCATACGTACATACATACATTCATGCATGCATGCATACATGACACACATTACATACAGTACATTGCATGACACTACATTACGTTACGTTACGTTACGTTACATTACATACTTACATACTTACATACACACATTACCTACATACATGCATGCATACATACATTACACACATGCGTACATACATACATCCATCCATGCATACATACATACATACATACATACATTACATACGTGCATTACATACATGCATTACATACATACATACATACATGCATAGGAAGAAAAAGACATACATATATATTGCACTACACGACACTACATTACATTACATAGCATTATATTACGTTACACTACATAAATACATTACATACATACATTACATACGTACACACACATACATACATACAAATACAAGACAAGACAATACAAAACAATGCAATACAACACAAGATAGTACATACATACATATATGAATACGTTGCATACATACGAACACACACATACAAACATTCATACATACATACATACATGCATGCCGACAGTACATTACATTACATTACATTACTTACATTGCATACATACATACATACAAACGCACATAGAAACACACATGCGTACACACATGCATACATACAGTACATTACGTCAAATTGCAACACATTACTTTACATCGCAGTGCATTGCGCTGCATCACATTACATTACACCACATCACATGACATTACATACACTCATACATACATACATTGCATCGCATTACACTACACTACACTACATAACATTACATTACATGACATTACATTCCAAACATACATACATACTTACATACGTACATACATACTTTCATTACCTTAATTCATTCATACATACAGTACATTACGTTACGTTACATTACGTTACGTTACATACATACATACATACTCACATACATACATACTTGCATACATACATACGTACATTACATACATGCGTACATACATACATACAAACACGCATTACATACATACATACATACATACATTACATACATACATAGATACATACATTACACACAATACATACATTGCATTACATTACGATTCCATACATTACATACATGCGTTTCATACATACATACATACATTACATTACAGTACATTACATACATACATTACACACATGCGCACATACATACATACATACATACACACATTACATACATACATACATACATACATACACATACATACATACATACATACATACACTACATACATGCATACATACATACCGTTCATACATACATACATACATACATTACACACATACACTACATACATACACACATACGCACATACATACATTACATTACATTACATTACATACATACATACATACATACATGCATTACATACAATACATACATACGATACTTACATGCATGCATACATGACATACATTACATACATACATTACATTACATTACATGACATTACATTACGTTACTCTACGGTACATTACATACTTACATACTTACATACATACATTACGTACATACATCCATACATCCATACATACATCCATACATACATACATCCATACATACATACATACATTGCATACATGCATTACATACATGCGTTACATACATACATACATACATACATACATTACATACATGCATACATACATACCATTCATACATACATACATACATACATACATACGAACACACACATACATACATACTCTACATTGCATTACATTACATTTCGTTACATTACATTACATTACATTACTTTACATACACACAGTACATACATACATACATACATACATACATACATACACACATACGCACATACATACATTACATTACATTACATTACATTACATTACTACATTACATTACATTACATAAATACATACATTACATACCATACATAGATACATGCATGCATGCATACATGACATACATTGCATACATACATTACACTACATGACAGTACATTACGTTACGTTACGTTACATTACATACTTACATACATACATACATACATTACATACATACATCCATACATACATCCATACATACATCCATACATACATACATCCATACCTCCATACATTACATACATGCATTACATACATGCGTTACATACATACATACATACATACATACATACACACATACATACATACATACATACATACACACATACACACATACACACATACACACATACATTACATACAAATATACATACATACAAAAATACATACATACATACATACATACATACATACATACATACATGCATGCATGCATACATACATACATACATACATACATACACACAAACAGACAAACATACATACATACATACAAGCAACATTATGTGTTCGTGTGTGTGTGTGCTTCTTAAAGTTTAGGGATTGGAATACACACAGTATGGACAACAATTGAAGTTTCGCCAGCTCCGGGGCTCTGGCTGGCTGGCTCCACGTCTCCGGCTCTCGCTCCGCCCAGTCCAGGCTGCAGCTCCAACCGGCTCCGACCCGTCCCACTCTGGCTGGCTGGCTGGCTTCGTCCGGCGGCTCCAACCAGTCTGGCCAGGCTTTGGCTCTCACTCCACGGCTCCGGCCCGGCTCCGGCTCCAACTCCCGCTCCGGCCGGCTCTGAACTTCGGAGCGTAGGTGGCCACGTAGCTGGAGCAGGTTGCGCCGGCCGTCCGCCATCTCACACTGGCCCGGCTCCGGCCCGGCTGGCGCTCGCTCCGTTCCGCTCTGGCCCGGCTCCGGCCCGGCCCCGCTTCCGCCCCGCTCTGACTCTGGCCCGGCTCCGGCCCGGCTCCGGCCCGGCTCCGGCCCGGCTCCGGCCCAACTCTGACACTCACTCCGCTCCGCTCTGGCCCGACTCTGGCCCGGCTCCGGCCCGGCTTTGGCGCTCACTCCGCTCCGCTCTGGCCCGGCTCTGGCGCTCACTCCGCTCCGCCTTGGCCCGGCTCCGGCCCGGCCCCGGCTCCGGCCCAGACTCAGCTCCCGCTTCCGGCCCGCTCTGACTCTGGCCCGACTTCCGGCCGGCTGTACTCCGGCTCCGGCCCGGCTCCGGCCCAGGACAAAAACAAGCATTCCCCTTGCCGCCTTCTTAATTCCTTACATGGTTCTGGGTTCACCATTTTTGTACCAGGTTTTGCTTCTGACTCCAGTTGAGCGTTCTCAAGATTTGCCTTTGAGGGCTTTGTTTGGAATCAGGATGGGATTTGAGGAATTCCCTTTGTTTTGGACACTCGTGAACTGTGGGAATGATCGAATGCTCCACTACATTTGGTGCGTTTTTCAGGAGGCTTGATGGTGTTGGTGGTTTGGGGACGAGTCTTTTTTCTGGGGGGGAGGTTTACATATTATTGGCTAGGAATTTTAGTGCGGAACCTCCTGAAAAGTGGTTGGTGGACATCTAAAACCCACATATGCTGTGATTCTGTCGCGCTTGCGACCAGAATGCTGGCCTGAACCCGTGGCCACGAAGCCTGGTTCCCAGCCCTCGTCAGGACTTGCCCGCTAGCGCGGATGCTTATACCTTCGAGGTGGGCTGGCACAAGGACGGGCCAAGAAGTTGCATTTTCCGTGCCAGGTCCAAGAGGGTGATGTGGTGCTGCTGGGGACAGATGGCTTTTTTGACAACCTCCACGACGCAGAGGCGCAAATGCTTTGCCAGCCTTTCCTTTCGGGGTGGTTCCCCTTTAGCACTCTTTTGACAACCGCGCGGCGGAGGATGTCACTTTGGACCCAGTCCCTGCGAGGTTTGCGAGTTGGCGCACTTATCTCTTGAGGCCAGACAGGGAGCGCAGGTGCTATTGATGCAGAGATCTCACAAAAGTCAGATATGGCAAACGATGGCATAGGGAAGCGCTGAATTCTGCCAGAATTTCCAAAGGCTTTGCACTTCGAGTCCAGCACTTGCAAGGCGACTTTCAGGAGCAACGAGAAGTCTGCGTGGCAGATCGACCCAACAAGGCCCTTTTGTCTCCTGCCATTGGGTCGCGGATCTTTAGACTTGAAACTTTTGGTTGAAATCTTTGGGGGTTCAGTGGAAAACTCCCGAAAAATTGTCAACTTTTTGCAGAGGGGTCGTTGCAACCAAGATTCTTGCTTGAGCTGCTCTGGTGGGTGAGTTTGTGTGGCTGTGGTGCCTAGAGTCTCCATGACTCCATGACCCAAAAAAACAACGGGGTCATCACCCGAAGCCTCGCCGGCGCTGCGCCGTTTGCCTTTCCCCAGGTTGGCCCAGGCCTATGCGGAGGCAGCTCGCGTGCGCTCGGAGGAGGGATCTTCCGGCGGTGGTTGTTCGGATGTTTCGTGTGGCCGACTGCAAGCGTCGAGAAAGGGGGATCCGTAAGCAAAACCCGAAAAGGGACAGTCCCTGGTTCTTTACATTGGTTTGGGTGGGTGTTTTTTAATGCCTGGTTTTGATTGTGACTCATGTATGCATTCAAGGAAATTGGCTACTTTGACAGGATACCGCAGCCCGGACCCCCTTTGGCGACCTCGCACGTCAAGCTGGATTGCAGTGGCGTGGTTCTGCATCAAAGGGATGTCGCTGCTTGTGCCGCTGTCTTGCACATCCAGCAGTTGACCTGCGCCAAGGCACATGGGTGGCAAGATGGACGACATATCCGTGGTTGTGGCAGTTGTCGTCAAGGTTTGAGAGAGAGCAGTTGATCCCAGTGCTGTCCACCGGCAGCTTTGTCAGGCCTAAAATGCCCGAAGTGCATTACAGTATTTTTAGAACCTTGCAAAGCGCGTGCTTGGCCATGTCACACAACGTGACTGCCAGTATGGGTGGACGCGATGCAGGCGCACACAGCTCACAGCACCCAAGCTTTGCATCCCGGTAATTCAGCCACAAGGACGGGCCAAGATAGGGGAGCCCTCAGGGGACCTATCCGTTCAGCTCCTCATCGTTTCAAGAGCGCAGGCCATGTATTCCAGTGCCCCACTGCTGTTCTGGTGTCTTTAGGACGTGCAGGTGATGGACATGGTTCAACAGCCATGTCAGCTTTGCATATTGTTTGCATTGTTTGCAGACGGGCACTTGTTTTGCTTGTCTTCTTTTGCTCCGGGTATTTCAAGCGCCATCCTTCAAGTCCGGCAGTGGAAAGCAGAATTCGATCGCTTGGAGAGCTCGAGTATCAGAGATCGCTTCGACGCCTGTGAAGCACTCTGCCAGTCACCGACAGACCTTGTCGGGCAGGGCCGGCGCACAAATTGTTTGGGGAGAAGGCAGTGCCGTGCACAAATTGCGCACACCTGGGGAAGGAACCAAGGAGCCACAAGCTGACCGATTCAGCGGATGATCTGCCCGGACATGCTGGTTGTGACTGAGAGAGGCTGGAAGCAGCTTGGAACTCCCAAAGAAGCAATTTGGGACTTGTCAGAATGTGTATGCTTCACACAGAACATGCCAATGGAACTTGATTGACATTAGTACATTGGCAAACAGCTTGGCAGTCAGGCTGTTGACCTTCTTGCATTGAATTTGTGGATTTGAGCAAGTTCCTTCAGATTGGCAACTTCTGCGCAGCACACTGGTGGCGGGCTGATTTGCCCGTCTCCAGTGCTTGAGTCTCACAATCCACAAAGAGTGGAGGCATCGTCGTGCACAGGAGGACAGATGGTTTGGCCATGCCCAAGGGAAGCCGCAGGCCCTGCCAAGCCAAGAGAAGAAACGCTGCAATGCAATTGATATGCAAGGTCACGACCCCACGAGTCAGGGCGTTCAGCAATGAATCACCTTCGCCAAGATCATTTCGGCCGGCGCCAGGATATTGTACAAGCTGGCAACATCCGCACAATGGTCCCTTTTGCCCCTTGCTTTTGAAAGTGGACATGTTGCTGCCCCGGGCTCTGCATCTGACAAATCTGTATCCTGTATCCTCGCCTTTTTCGAGAGCCATGTAGCGCATGACCTGACGCGTCAAGTTTCCGGCGCAAGCTTGGGGCCTTTGTTTACAGTGCAGCAGCATCGAGCGCTGGAATACGTTGTGTTTTGAACAAAGGCAGTCTTGGTGGTTTCCCTTTGTGCTTCGAAGTGCAAGGGTGTTGCTTCTGAGAAATGAGCAACTGACAACATTGTTTTAGCAGTTTATGGCTGGTTCGGGGAGCACTGCGACCCCCCCCCCAAACCTCCACAAATACCTGCAACACGATTCCAATCTTCTCATTTATTCTTGGAGAGAGAATGCAGCTATCTCCACGCGTGCTCACCATATAGGCAGGCTCTCTCTCTTGTGTCTTGATGCATGTGTGGAATTGGGCGAAAGATCTGCCTCCTCTTAGCTTGCGCCTAGGCGGTGTCGTGCGGGGCGAACAGTTTCTGCAAACTCCGGCCCTGCAAGGCTTGGCATCTTGCGCAGAGCTACCTCGAGCGTGTTTGCTGGTCACCGGCGCCGCCGCAAATTTTGGCGCGTTTGATTCCGCGAACTCGAAAATCGAGCCCCGAAATCCATTGCTGGTTGGGTTGCGGGTTGAAGGGGCCTTTCTGGTTCATGGAACTCCGGCTGGGCCTCGGTGACCAGCTCGCATGGTTTTAAGAACTAGGCTCGCAATGAGATGATCACTCTTCTTCTGGAGTCAAGGGCGGTGCAAAAACCGTGCGGAACCTGCCGGCTCCTCTCGATTCACAGGGAAGGAAAGACACGAGTCGCCGCTTTTTGTGCATCTGCACCTTCGAAGAAGTCAAAGCGAAAGTCAAAGTCGCAGTCTATTTTCCCAGAGCCTTGGATCATGCCGGCGGCAGACGCCGGCATGTCCCTGCTATTTAAGCAAGCCAAGCGCTTCGCCCAAAGGCAGGCTTTCGTGGTCACGATTGATACAGACGCCGGGCATGGTCAAAGCATGGGTGCAGTGGCAAGGATGCTGGGCCGTTCATCTTTTGCAGAGCCATTGGACCCAGGTGGGTGTGCGTCAAAATTAAACCACCAGAAAACCCCAGGTTGCAGTCCATGTTTCCATTTACCAGGGCAACCCATTTTCGGGATTCCTATGTTTGACCTCGATTTACCAAGGGCAACCCATTTTGGGGATTCCTATGTTTGACCTCCATTTACCAAGGGCAACCCATTTTGGGGATTCGTATGTCTGACAACCACAGCTTTGGGATTTTTCTGCCGGCACTCATGCGCTCGGCCATGGGGTGAGCTCGCAGCCGTCGCCCATTTTCCAACTCCGACGGCCATGAAGGAACACCCGGAGCTGTGCAAGTGATGCAGGTTTTTCTGTGGCGATCAGCATTGCAAGTCGCATTTCCACTTGGACAGCCCTCTCCCAGCCGTGACACACGTCTTTGTGCTATCCATGGCAGGAACAGATGTCAATGGAGCAGCCATGGATATTCGCAGAGGGACGCAGTGGGATTCTTTTTGCCGCTGCGAGCCCAAAGAGTTTGTAAGATGGCTGCTTTCGAGCCACGCGATAGCCAATGGGCCAAAGGCCTTGGTGATGCAGTGACGCGACTGAGACATGGCGCGAGTTTACGACAGAAACCACGTGAAGCTTCGGTGCCTCACTGACTCACCTGGCGGAGCAAATTTGGCTTCTTGATTTGAAGCGACAAGCTATGCCATGTCTCGGCTAGGCTTGCCCAATCTTCAGGCGGTGAGACTCATGGAAACCCCATAGGTATAGAGAAAAACAGAGCTCGCGGCACGGGACTAGAGATGGGCAGTGAATGTGCAAGCGAGCTTTGGATGTTTAGACCACTCGATGGTCATTCTTCACTCCATTTGCATGAAGCTTTGCTTCCCTGTTTCATTGAAGCAAACTGAATTACGCAGCCTTCCAGCTCCACTAGGAATTCCAGTCCTCTTGCAGGCGATTTCTGGTACGGCCAGATAGTTGCTGAGATTATCCATGGGGTGAGACAATCAGTAGATGTCGTATTCGCGCAATTTGCAGTTCGCACGCCCCAATGCAAATTGATTGTTCAACGTGTGTGAGTGTATGTTTGTGTGTGTGTGTGTGCGCGTGTGTTTCTTTTTGTTCTCTGTTTTTTTCTTCTCCGCGTGTGTGTTGGTGCTTTGGAGGGCCACGCCTTTGAAATACTTCTTGCTCAGAAGTGATCGGTCCCGATCGTTGGCTCGCAGCATCCAGTGTGGCATTCAGCACAACGCCTCGTCATCACCTCAGCTCGCAAGTGGTGAATTTTCATGCGGAACGCAGTTGGGAAGAATTGCCCTCCCACCAGCAATCCCTCATCATTCAATCCCGCACGCGGCTAGGTGCCAAACATGCTGAGTGCGATTTTCTGCTTCGTGGTCGGCACAGGCCGCGCCGCATTCTCGCGAGACGCGGCGTTTCGTTCCTCCGTTTCGCCCGGTTCCGTCGTGTCGCGCGGAAGCCGAAGACGAGATTTTGGGCGGCGAGGCATCGGGGCCTACAACGCCGAAGAGCTGAAGCCCTGCCTGGGCGGCACCGGGCCACTCGGCGGAGGGCGAGCCGGGATCCTTCCGCTCCGAATCCGAATCCCAGGAAGCTGGTGGTGCAAAAGGGCGCTCCGGCGCGGCTGGCGAGCTTGTTTTTTTTTGCAAGGGCCGATAAACATGTCAAAATGTTTGGCTGTTGGTTGGAGTTTGTTGGATCTACATCCTGTTCAAGTGACGTAGTGTCTGCTTTTCTGGAGGAGACCCGTTTTGGGTGGTTCTGAAAGGACACCACGAGCAAAAACACATTCTTTTTCGTTCTGGGGGGCCTCATTTTGAGAGACGCGCCCACATGAGAGGGTATCCCGGATCTGGCAGGTGGCCAAGCAGATCTCTACCAAGGTGCAGGCAAACGCCCAGCACGCGTCCCAGTGTTCGAGAAGCAATGTGGGGTAGACTGGGATCCGGAGATTTTTTGCTTTTTACGACTGCCCGTGTTTTTGGATTAAGGCCATACGTGCAGATGGCGCAGGCGCGAGCCCCTTGCGCGCTACCTTGCATGCTACTTTGTGCCCGGTCGGGCGGACATCATTTGCAGCCAGGACAAGATCAACGAGATTCGCGCGTGACTCAATGTCGGAATTGTGTCCTCTCTGTCACTGGCAACGGAGTGCATTTCACTGCTTTAGTTCCACTGCATGCGAACTGCACTCAGGAGGCAAAAAATGAGCAGAATGCGCAACCCTTATTTTCCACTGCGAGTTGGCAAGCTTTCTGGCTTCACAATCCTCGAGCCAAGTGTGTCTGCAAGCGCGTCAACTTTCTTGCAGCTGTAGACAGAAGATCCCTACAGCATGCATGACCCTTGGGAGGTCTTCCATTCATCCCAAGAACCAAAGATCATGACAAGGAGGACAGAAAAACTAGATACATCAACAAACAAAATAACCATATGGCTGATTTTATATATGCTTATTGATCTATTTTTATTATTATGAATTATTTCTTCTTCTTTTTTGTTTAAATATTTTATAGATTATTTTTATTTAGATTTTTTTTGGGGGGGTTATATTATATATATTTTTAAAATTATAGAAATTTGGAAAACAATAAATATATATATATCTATATAAGAATTATTTAAATTATTTTTGTATTGAAATATGAAGGGATATATTTTTTGTTTTAATATTGATGAATATTTTATTATGATTTTTTTGGTTATTTATTTTACGAAAATTGGTTTGCAAATATATAATTTGAGGGATTGTTATAGGAATGTGGAGAGCCCTAAAATATTACCGATATTTCGGAGGAATTGCTTAGAATTTCCGTGATATAAATTGGCCGAATTTTGGGGGAACTCTATCACCTCCGCAAATTTCTTTAGATTTTGATGGCTTTGCAAAAAAAATACCGGGGAAATTTGGAATTTGATTTTTTCGAACATATTATTGTGTTCTTGCCTCTTTTTTCGTAATTTGTTTTTATATATTTTTTTTTGTTTTGTTTATTTTTATGATTTTTTATGAATTTATTTCTTTTGTGTTTCTTTGTCTTTATTTGTCTGTTTGTGTTTCTTTGTTTTTTGGATTGTCTCGATTTATTTCTGTTTCTTTTTGTTTCTCTTTCTATGTTCGTGTTTGTCGTTCGTCTCTGTTTTTTTGTGTCTTTTTATATCTCTTTGTTTACTTCCGTGAGTTTGTGTCTGTCTATTTAATTATTTATCTATATTTGTTTCTGTTTTTAATTTTTTGTTTGTATGGGTTTGATTTTGCAGGTCGGCTCACAAAGATGGCATATTTCTGCGTTGTCCGTTGTCGCGTGCCGTGTCTCTTCTTTTTAAGTGCCGCTTTTTTTTCTTTGTTTTTTTTTTTTTTTTTTTTTTTTTCATTTTTGATTATTTCTCTTATCGTGCTTGCTTATTTGCTTGTCTGCCTCCCTCTCTCTCTTTTTTTTTTTTCTCTCTTTTTCTTTATCTTTTTATTTCTCTCTCTTTCTCTCTTTCTTTCTTTCTCTCTTTTTTTCTCTCTTTTTCTCTTTTTTCCTTTTCTCTTTGAAAGAGAGAAAGAGAGAGAAAAAAAAAATCTCTCTTTCTTTTTCTCTTTCTTTTTTTGTTTCTCTTTCTCTCTTTGGTGTTGCTTTATCGTCCACAGGATGAGGAATAGCTTGTTTAGGTGCTGTTGGGGCATCGGTTGGTTTTTCCCGGGGCCGGAGATATTCTTGGGGAAACATTGCGTCTACCTTGGATATCTCCGTTAGCAGCAACTCCTCCTGCCATGGATCTCTCTCTTTCTCTCTTTCTCTTTCTTTTTCTTTTCCTTTATCTCTCTCTTTTATTCATTCTTTTTCTATCTCTCTCTCTTTTTTCTTTTTTTCTATTTTTTTTCTTCTTTTTCTCTTTTTCTTTTTGTCTTTTTCCTTTTCTCTTTCCTCTGTTTTTTTGTTCTTTCTCTCTTGTTCTTTTTGATGTTTTTTTCTTTATATTGGTTTCCATTTTTTCTCTATTTATTTTTCTTATTATTTGTTTCCCTTTTTATTTTTTTATTTATATTTTTTATTATTTCCTTATTTGTTCTATTTCTTTGTTTTTTTATTCTCTTTATTTTCCTTCTTCTATATTGTTTTTGTTGGTATTGCCATGGATGGAATTAATGGTTTTCTCTAGTTTAATATAAAATATATAAATATTTTATGAAAATTAATGAATTTCCCCATTATTTTTCGGATATGAATTCGGCTTATGAACTGGAATTGTGGAAACACATTTCATATGTTATTTTCGAATTGAAAATTTGTGATTTTCGAATTGGGGTTACGGAAATTCAATTTATATAATTTTGATTTTCGCAACTGAGGAAACTAAATTCGTATATTGCTTTTGTATTTAATCCGGGTTACGGAAATATTACTATGTTTATAATGAATGCCCAAATTTTGCAAAAAATCCACGATGGGGTACACGAAATTTATTTTTTGTTCTTGTGAAAATAATGATTTTCGGAACAAAAAGGAATTTTAGATAATTATTGTTTTTTTTTAAAGGTATATGGTATAATTTAAATAGGTTTATAGAGATAGATTATATTTATTTTTATATTATGTGGAATTATATATTTATTAATTATTTTTATTATTTATATATTTTATTATTAGGATTGTTTGTTAAGATAAATTATTGTTTAGAATTATTTTTGAACTAGGAATAAATAAAAAACTAGATTTAATTATATTAAATATAATTAATAAAATGAAAATTATAAATAATTATTTATCCATTATTTTTATAATCAATTTTGATTATTCTTTCAATATTAGAAAACAAAGAAGATTAGTAATGAAAAGGAATGGCTGATTTTTTTAAATATTTTAATTATTTTTTTTTTAATTATGAACTAAAAATAATAAATAATTAGAATAATTGATATATAAATATATTATTATTTGATAAATAAAAATATATTTTAGTAAATCCTAAATTTGCAAAATTTAATAGACTATATTTTTATTTTATATATGATTTATTAATTTAATATACATTTATTAGATTTTATAAAACACAATAATTATATTTCCTCTTAATATTATATAATTTAATAATTTATATAATAATAATATAATAGAAATATAATAATTACTAAATATAATATTCAATATAATATTTAACATATTTAAAATAATTATATATTGACTTATTAATTAATCATTATATAATTAATTAATTAATTGAATATTTAAATTAATATATATATAACGAAAGATAAATAATATATTGTATAGATAGATATATATTATATATTACATTGTAATCTATTATGTATTACTATATTAAATACTATTTAATATATGTTTTTCTATTTTTTTTTATTTTTTTTTATTTAAATTAGCTATTTTAATTTTATTTAAAATAAATAATAATATTGATAAACCTATTTTATTTAAGATAAATACATAATCATATATATATTTTTTTATTATATATATCGTAATTTATATTGAATTTAATTAATTAAAATTTATTTCTACAAAGAACAAATTATATATTTGTATTATGTACGAAGAAAAATAGGAGAGGGTAAAGAGATGGTTAATCTTTTTAGATTAGATTTTCTATCTATAATCGTGTATTACCTTAGAATTTGGACGAGCGAAAAGATAGGAAAAAAAACGAAAATCATAAATGGAATCATTATAATATCTCCATATTTCTTTTTCTTCCTTTTTATTATTCCCTTTCATTCCAAATTAATTCATAAATTAGGGAAAGGGAATTATAAAAGGAAAAAACATATCTATTATAAAGAAGAAATAAAGAAAAATCGAATACATAAATGAGCGAAAAGATTTATCTTCTTTCCTACCTTTCTTTTTCAGAAAAATTAAATATTAAAGAAAATATATTTAATATTAAATTTATAAAATTATTAACAAATATATTTCTAAAATAAACAAACTATAAAAATTATCGTTCTTTAATATAAATTAATATCACACAAATTGAAAGAAATTTAAAAAAAAAACAAAAAACAAATAAAGAAATAAAATAGAAATTAAATATTTTAAAAAAATAAATAAATAAATAATATATTCTTTTTATTTATCTTAAATCATTTTGTGTTCTTTTTTTTATTTTTATAAATCTGTATTTTCTATATTTTGGTAATTCAATTATTTTCAATAAAGACCAACAACAAAACAATCAAAATAAGCAACACAAACAAAACAAAAACAACAACATTCAAAAATAAAGCAAAAATTATATATCAAAAACTAATAAATAAATAATCAAACAACGACAAATACAATAACAAATAAACAAATAATAACAACCAAACACAAACAAACACAAACACACACAAACAAACACACACAGACACAAACAAACATAGACAAAAACAAACAAAAACCGACAGAGACAGACAAAGACAGACAGAGACAGACAAAGACAAACAGACAAATAGACAAAAACAAACAGACAGACAGACAGACAGACAGACAGACAGACAGACAGACAGACAGACAGACAGACAGACAGACAGACAGACAGACAGACAGACAGACAGACAGACAGACAGACAGACAGACAGACAGACAGACAGACAGACAGACAGACAGACAGACAGACAGACAGACAGACAGACAGACAGACAGACAGACAGACAGACAGACAGACAGACAGACCGACAGACACAGACAGACAGACAGACAGACAGACAGACAGACAGACAGACAGACAGACAGACAGACAGACAGACAGACAGACAGACAGACAGACAGACAGACAGACAGACAGACAGACAGACAGACAGACAGACAGACAGACAGACAGACAGACAGACAGACAGACAGACAGACAGACAGACAGACAGACAGACAGACAGACAGACAGACAGACAGACAGACAGACAGACAGACAGACAGACAGACAGACAGACAGACAGACAGACAGACAGACAGACAGACAGACAGACAGACAGACAGACAGACAGACAGACAGACAGAGAGTCAGAGAGAGAGAGAGAGAGAGACACAGAGAGACAGAGAGACAGAGAGACAGAGAGACAGAGAGACAGAGAGACAGAGAGACAGAGAGAGAGAGACAGAGAGACAAAAAGACAGAGCAGCGGGAAAGAGGGAAAGAGGGAAAGAGGGAATAGGGAAAGAGAGAAGGAGGGAAAGAGAGAAGGAGGGCAAAGAGGGCAAAGAGACAGAGACAGAGAGACAGAGAGACAGAGAGAGAGACACAGAGAGACAGAGAGACAGAGAGACAGAGAGACAGAGAGACAGAGAGACAGAGAGACAGAGAGACAGAGAGACAGAGAGACAGAGAGAGAGAGAGAGAGAGCGGGAAAGCGGGAAACCGGGAAAGATAATTTTCGAGAAATTTCGATCCGGACAGGTCCCGAAATTTCTCGGAAATTTGACCCGTTATTTTTTCGGAAAGCCGCTAAATTCTGCGGAAATTTGCGGGGGTAACGTCTGGAGATCTGAGAGCCGGGTCGCCGGAAGCGACCCGAAATTCGGGAAAATTTGGCCGGGTTATGCCGCGAGAGCTCTAGGCGGAGATCCGAAGAACCCCCCCAACTTTCGGAAAATTTCGGGGTTCCGGGCCGCGCGAAGAGGCAGGAGCTTGTGCCGCGAAGAAAAGACCGGGACGGGCATAGCCGCTCGCCGCAAGCACGACGATTCGGCCGGAGTACCGCTGTAACGGCTCTGCGGTGCACGAGACATGCGACCCCGAGGCCTCACCGGTTTCTAGGAGAATACTTAATATTACACTATACAATTCATAAGTTTATAACAATTTGATATATATATATATGTATCTACCTATCTATCTATTTTCTTAATTATATATACTTCATATTAAACCGCAATATATTTTCATGATTTACTTCAAATTTTATATCAATCTATACTATATTTCATTATGTTTTATTCCCCAGATAGCTGAAAGCTATAGAACTTCTAGCAAAGAAGGGGAAATGATTTGCGAGATTGAGGGCCGGGTGGTGGGGGGCATTGCAGTTTGGGGTGCTGGTAGAGGTGCCGCTTTGCGAGATTGACAGCCGGGTGCTAGAGGGCATGCAGTTTCGGGTGCTGGTGGAGGTGCCGCTTTGCGAGATTGACGGCCGGGTACTAGGGGGCATGCAGTTTCGGGTGCTGGTGGAGGTGCCGCTTTGCGAAACTGACGGCCGGGTGCTAGGCGGCATGCAGTTTGCGCATTAAGGTGCTGGTGCCTGTGCTGTTGGACAGCGGGGGGGCATTCAGTTTGGTGCTGGTGATGGTGCCGGCGCATTCTTGCAAGATTGATGGCCGCGTGCAGTTTGGGAGCTGATGCAGCTGTTTTGGGAACTGTGTGGGGTGTTGTTTGAGGCGCTGGTGACGTTGCGGGCGCAATTTTTGGAGATTGCCGGCGGTGCTTGGGGGCATGCAGTTTGGGGTGGTGCTGCAGGTGCTGTTTTGTGTTGCTGTTGCTGCTGACCGCGCGGGCTTATTTCCCAGACAACTGGAAACCATAGTGTTTCAAACTTCTAATGAAGAAGGAAAATTGTTTTGCAAGTCGACAGCTGGGAGCTAGGGGGCATGCGCTTTGGGGTACTGGCGCAGGTGCGGTTTTGGGCGCTGTTCGGTTCAGGTGCTGGTGACAGTACGTGACGGCGTGGTGCTCGGGGACGTGTCCGGTGCTGGCGCGGGTGCTGCGTTGGGGTGCTATTGGGGCTGCTGTTGGCGCATATGGATGGCAGGGTGCTAGGGCGGGTGCTGTTTGGGGTATCGTGGTTGTCGCATCATCATGAGGCTGGCCGCAGCATCATTATGCTGCTCGGACAGCATAATGATGCTGTTGAACCGATTCGGACGTTGTTGCTGCTCTAACTGTCGCCCGTAATGGTTCGGGGCTGGTGTATCATCATGATGTTGTCAACCACGTCATGATGCTTCTGCAATCGCTGCGATGCCGCGTTATGGTTCGTGGGTGTGGTGGGGGGCATAAATGCTGTCAACAAAAGCATGATGCTGAACTTCATGACACTGTCGCAAAATGATTCCTGGCTGTGGTATCATCAGGATGCTGCCTTTGCCACCACCATGATGCTGTGAGCATCATCATGATGCTGTCCGCAGCATCATGATGCTGTTGAACTTATTAGGACGTCGTCTCTGCCTTTTCTCTGCTAGGTATGTAGCGCGGAATCGTTCGTGCCTGGTGTCTCAGCATCATCCTGTCAACATCATCGTTTTGCTGATGAACTAACTAGGACGTTGTCTGCGCTTCTATGTAGCACACTATGCTGAGCAGCAGTGGTATTTTCATGATGCTGTCAACATCATCAAGATGCTGTCAACATCATCATCATCATGCCGTGGGAATTATTATGATGCTGCGTCATGGTTCGTAGCCGTGGTGTGCTATCTGCGGTCTATGCTGGTGTATTTAATTCATTCTTATTATAAACGATTTCATTTTTGATGATTCGAACAAATCCGTCTCTATCTTTATGCATGTCTATCTATTTATCTGTCCACTGTCGAGATGTATATCCAGCTATATATCTATCTATCTGTTTGTCTATCTGTCTATCTATCTATCTATCTATTTGCTTATCTACCTACTTATCTATCTCATCTATCTATTTATCTATAGTTCATCCACTCTCTTTCTCGCTCTCTCTCTCTCTCTCTCTCTCTTCCTTTCTATTTGTGCACTTGATCTATCTACCTACCTATCTATATGTAAATATATATATATGTATATATCTATCTGTCTATCTATAATATCTTATCCTATCCTATCCTATCCGATCATATCTATCCATCTACTTATCTACTTGTCTACTTATCTACTTGTCGAGTATTTGTCTGCCTGCCTGCCTGCCTGCCATCTGTCGATCTATCTATCTGCTTGTCTATCTATCTATCCATCCATCCATCTATCTACTATTCGTTATTTATGTTGTCTTTCTTTTTTCTATTTACCTGGCCTACCTATCTGTCTGTCTAGCTATCTATCTATTTTCCGGCTCTATGTATCGATCTCTCTTGTTGTTCTATGTATGTATCGATCTATCTATCGATCTATCCTTATATACCTTTCTGCCTATCTATTTATCGGCCCTCTCAATCTCTCTCTCTCTCTCTCTCGCTCTCTCTCTTTCTCTTTGTCTTCTATCTATCTATCTATCCATCCATCTGTCTATCTATCGACCTTCGAAAGCTGCACAAAACCTTGCGGCGCCTGCCACGAAATCTGCACTTGACCCTGCGAAAGTGCTGCGCCTGCTACGAAATCTGCACATGGCTTTGCAAGAAGGTGCGCGCGCGTTCGTGCTAGTGGTTGGTACATCGCAGCACAAGACTTTGAATTTCCTTTGGGGTGGCTAGACTGGGGCTCCTTAGCAAATCCCGGCAGGGTGGCCTCAGCAAAAGACCCCTTGGGCAGCGACCCGGAATGTCTTCTCAGCGCTCACGGCCGCTGGATCTCAACCAGCTGGCCTTCTGGGGCTTAGGTGGACCCAAAGGGGCAGACCTTCAGTGGCAAGGAGGAGGACTGGATAACCTGCAGCTTTGTAGCCCGAGGCTATATGATGCTGGTGAGCTTGGAGTTCTTGAGCTACTTGCAGCAAGCAAGTAGCCTCTCCATGGAGGACTTCAAGGATATGGCAAAGGCACGCGCCTGGGCCCTGTGAAACATCCTCACACGTGTTGAGGGACGAGCCCTATCTGTTATCATGAATGCAGCAGGGGAAGAAATCCAAGGACGCGAGCTACCTGTACCGAAAGAGCCGCAGAAGAGGAGAGAAGACGCCGTGAGATCGCACACCTGCCTACGGCTGATTGGCGCCAGCGCTGCGTCATGGGAAAAGGGAGAGACAAAGATCATCAGAGGAGAAGTTCAGACAGCAATGCCGTGATGCAGCCGGACTACTCTCGTACCTGAAGTTTGATGGAGCAGACGCCACGGTGGAGGACACAGCGGAGGTGGTGAGGACAGCAGCAGATAGATGTGAGCACTGGAATGGCGGTGGCCATATCGAGAGAATATATATATATATTACGAAGTGCTCGCGAACTAGAAATATAGATGGATAAGTATATAGATACATGGATAGACAAGTAGATAGATAGATACAACAAGAAGAGAGAGAGAGAGAGAGAGAAACTGAACAGGTAGATGAATAGAATGACAGAGAGATTTGATAGATAGTACGATAACTAGACAGCTAGATACATAGACAGACAAACAGACAGACAAACAAATAGATAAACTGATAGATAGATAAACTGATAGATAGATGGGTAGATAGATAGGTAGATAGATAGGTAGATAGATAGATACATTTGTTTTCTCGTTGGAGTCATGCTATTCTATAGTCAGAGATTGACGATTGCTAGTTGCTGCTTTAGCTTTTGGACCGTGAAGTCTGCTCGCTCTCGCCATGCTCAAGCCGTAGCATGGCTCCGTCGAACATCGGGTCCCCCAGGTCCCCACAGCAGCCGTTTTGGCACGTGTTACAGGGAAACCTACAGGAGAAAAAGGCGAACATGGCTCTGGAGGCCTGGGGTTTCTCGATGATGCCTAAGTGCCACATGTGGCATGTGGCACCTTGCCATCAAGAAGCATGCAAGGCGGCGATCCAAGAGGCCTGGCTTAGCGCACTCTGCTGATGGCTGCGGATAAGCGGCTGAATTTCCATCTTGGATTGTCACCAGGCACTATGGCTGTACAAAATTGCAGCGTTCGCGCTCCGTTAGCGAGAGTTGAACACTGGCCACGGCACGCGCTGCCAATTGAAAGGAAATTCAGAAGCTGCCTTTGGCACATCTACCTTGGGCCCATGCAGTGTGGATCATATCAGAGAACAAAGGTCGGAATGTTCTCGGTGTGGAGGTACTCCTTCCTGGCAATGAGAATTTCGTGCGGGCTTGGACCTGTTGCTCTGCGCCTTCGGAGCTCCACCGACCTCGGCTACGGCCCGGACGCATGCCACGGGCTCCGGCCACTCGAGCGACGCCTCTCGAGGAGCATGATGAGCTCCGTCTTTTCGGCCAGTCCGGTGAAATCAGCGCCAATGGCGCGAAGCCTCGCCTGGCGCGTGAGAAAAAACAAAAAAACAACGCACAGGGCGCACAGGGCTTTGGCTTTGGCCGGGATTTGCCTTGAGCTCTTTCACCGGCAGGTCCCAAAGTTCAGAATGCCGGGCATGATCTCGGGCCTGCGGGCCCATCGGGCAACCCTCGCGCCTTTAGATTTCTCAATGTTCCAAGAGCCAACCTGACCTTTGACACCTCAGGCCAAAGGCAAATCGATGCCTCTGGCGTTGGCGAAGGTAACGGTCCTCGAGGCCTGGCATGCCAAGTGACCCGTCACAGCAAGCTGTCGGATGCTGTCGGAGCTTGGCCTCTTCAAGCTGTGGCAATCGTCCTCCTCGGCAAGCACTTGGAAAGTAGGTGCAGGGAACGCGCGTGACTGGCAGATGTGGGTGATGTCACGTGTCAGAATCCATGTCTCCATACCCTGTGCAGAAATTTGAGTCGCCTGGATGCGAAAATCAAAGCTTCGAGAGTGCTCCCATGGATCTGGTGATTCCCGCCTCCAAATGCGCAAAGGGCTCCTCAGGGTTGGGAGGGCTCGGCATGGCCTGACCGCATTCGAGCAGCTCGGCGGCATCGCCGAGCCCCCAACCCCGGCTCCGCGGCCTCGATGCCGGCCTCAGCACATCGGACGGAGGAGAGCCAGAAGCAAAAACAAGTCTGGATTCTTGGAGGGAATCAGGACCCCAGCAAAAATATGTTTTGCCTGGTTAGTGGAAAACAAAGGGATCCCCAAAAAAAACAAAAAAAGGGGAACTAATTCTGGGGAAGGATTCTCACAAGGGGGCCGCACCTGATTGAAGTATTCGCGCGGGTCAATCCGACGTTGACATCACCCAATGTGAATCCGCTTGGCTTCAAGGCAGATCGCTTTGCCATGGCCGAAGAAAAGCGATGGAATCCCTCAAGCCACAGCAGCTTCTGGATTTGCGTGTGACAAGTCTCCAGGATACCCTCTTTCTTCCACCCCCAACCTTTTGCGTTTTGGGGGTGGGAGACCATTTACAAAAGGCACAACTGAGATCAGCAAAACAGATTTGGGTTTGGACGAAAGGGCTGCTGCCCCGTGGGCAAATTCGCACAGCGCCGCCTTTTGCCTGCGAGGGGTCCGGGGCGCCGGGGCGCCAAGTGCCAGACATTGCACGCTTGGTACTTGTGCCGCCCACTCTAAAACTCTCTAAACGCCTCGCGGGGAATGACACCTGCCAAGCCCATTTTGTTGCTGCGAAGTGCTCTGTTGCGCACCTAGTGCTCACTTGTCCAAAGGACACGGGCATCAAAGGTTCGCTGGTTAGCCCTTCGAGAAAGACGTAAACCAATAGGTCAAAGGCCGGCTTTGGACAAGAGAGAGTAGAGTTCTAAGCCGATGCGGCTGACAGGTGGAGATGACTTCAATTCGCCGTGCGGACTACCTGGCACTGTGGTGTTTTTCTGCAACTCATCCACCCACCCGTGCTGCACCGAGCAGCGAGCGCTCGTCCTACCGAGACTCTGTACATTTTGCGCAGCCCAGGGGCCGCAGAACGGGCTAGCTCCACCTGCTATAGAGCCAGCGCCGCTAAAACACAAGCCGGGCTGTACACCTTGAAATCTGTGACGTGTCACAGCTCGAACGGCGGGACCTCCTCCTTTTTGGGGGCTGGCTGAAGCCTGAGTCGGTCGCTTTCAGATCCCGCCAATCCACAAATGTTCAAAGACCCACGTGGAGAAAGTGAAGCCAGCCATATTTGGCCATTGTATGTTGCAGTTCTCCTGTTTCGTCCGAATGGGTGAGAACGGAATAAGGAAGGTGTTAGGAGGAGGGGAAGGGCATACTATACGAGGGGGGTTTAGGCCCTCAGTTGGCTCATATTTCGCCCACAAGCCATGTCAAGCCGGCATGATGCAGCCCAAAGGCTGTTCCAGCAGATTCACCAGCTCTGTCTTTTCGGTGACGCCCTTCAGGTCAGCCCCCAGTGCTTCGAGGCGGGCCTCACTCAGCACAAGCATGGCCGGGCTTAGCAGTGCGGCTCCGGGATACCGGTCCAGCCTTGAGCTCCTTGACTGGCCACTGCCACAGGTTCGAGTGATGAGCATGATCCCGATCCTGCCCGCGACAACCGTTCCGAAGGAGCGGACAAGAACGAAGAAAAAACATGCTGAAGGCATGCACGTGGCAGCTGCTCTCAGGGGATTGAGCGGCTCTCGATCATTGCACGCAAATCGCAAAGTCCCGCCGCAACATGCCATTTTTTTTTTTTGGGGGGGGGAAGGGGCAAACACATCACAACCCATGCAAGCGTTCAATTGCATGTCCGTGCAAAGCAAGAAGGCAAGCCTGGCCTCTGGGGTCGCCCCCATTTCTGGTGAAGACACCTGCCCGTGCCGGACAGCCTCCCACGCCAAGCGAGGACCCCCTGCCTGAGTATCAACGCCCATCATGGTGAAGATGAGGTGCGTCTCTCTGCAAAAGGGACCAGGAGTCTACGGAACTCGGCTGAGTGTCACGTGCTGCGGGCGGTGATCTGCCATGATCTCGCATCATGTTGAAGGCAAAGGGCAGAGGCAACTGCACCGCAGGGCAGCCGGCCTTTTGGAACACTCTCGCAACTCTGCGCCGTTGCCGCTTTGTGCTTGCCCCGTGACACTTAAAAGGCCCCGCCTTGCCAGCGCCAAGCATACGACGCAGTCAGCAAGTGCGCTGTTGCGCACCTAGCAACTCATCCATCCACCCGTGCTGCACCGAGCAGCGAGCGCTCGTCCTACCGAGACTCTGTACATTTTGTGCAGCCCAGGGGCCGCAGAACGGGCTAGCTCCACCTGCTATAGAGCCAGCGCCGCTAAAACACAAGCCGGGCTGTACACCTTGAAATCTGTGACGCTTCACAGCTCGAACGGCGGGACCTCCTCCTTCTTGGGGGCTGGCTGAAGCCTGAGTCGGTCGCTTTCAGAACCCACCAATCCACACATTTTCAAAGACCCACGTGCAGAAAGTGAAGCCAGCCATATTTGGCCATTGTATGTTGCAGTTCTCCTGTTTCGTCCGAACGGGTGAGAACGGAATAAGGAAGGTGTTAGGAGGAGGGGAAGGGCATACTATACGAGGGGGATTGAGGCCCTCAGTTGGCTCATATTTCGCCCACAAGCCATGTCAAGCCGGCATGATACAGCCCAAAGGCTGTTCCAGCAGATTCACCAGCTCTGTCTTTTCGGTGACGCCCTTCAGGTCAGCCCCCAGTGCTTCGAGGCGGGCCTCACTCAGCACAAGCATGGCCGGGCTTAGCAGTGCGGCTCCGGGGTACCGGTCCAGCCTTGAGCTCCTTGACAGGCCACTGCCACAGGTTCGAGTGATGAGCATGATCCCGATCCTGCCCGCGACAACCGTTCCGAAGGAGCGGACAAGAACGAAGAAAAAACATGCTGAAGGCCTGCACGTGGTAGCTGCTCTCAGGGGATTGAGCGGCTCTCGATCATTGCACGCAAATCGCAAAGTCCCGTCGCAACATGCCATTTTTTTTGGGGGGGGGGGAAGGGGCAAACACATCACACACCATGCAAGCGTTCAATTGCATGTCCGTGCAAAGCAAGAAGGCAAGCCTGGCCTTCTTGGGGTCGCCCCCATTTCTGGTGAAGACACCTGCCCGTGCCGGACAGCCTCCCACGCCAAGCGAGGACCCCCTGCCTGAGTATCAACGCCCATCATGGTGAAGATGAGGTGCGTCTCTCTGCAAAAGGGACCAGGAGTCTACGGAACTCGGCTGAGTGTCACGTGCTGCGGGCGGTGATCTGCCATGATCTCGCATCATGTTGAAGGCAAAGGGCAGAGGCAACTGCACCGCAGGGCAGCCGGCCTTTTGGAACACTCTCGCAACTCTGCGCCGTTGCCGCTTTGTGCTTGCCCCGTGACACTTAAAAGGCCCCGCGGGGAATTTAAACTTGCCAGCGCCAAGCATACGACGCAGTCAGCAAGTGCGCTGTTGCGCACCTAGCAACTCATCCATCCACCCGTGCTGCACCGAGCAGCGAGCGCTCGTCCTACCGAGACTCTGTACATTTTGTGCAGCCCAGGGGCCGCAGAACGGGCTAGCTCCACCTGCTATAGAGCCAGCGCCGCTAAAACACAAGCCGGGCTGTACACCTTGAAATCTGTGACGCGTCACAGCTCGAACGGCGGGACCTCCTCCTTCTTGGGGGCTGGCTGAAGCCTGAGTCGGTCGCTTTCAGAACCCACCAATCCACAAATTGTCAAAGACCCACATGGAGAAAGTGAAGCCAGCCATATTTGGCCATTGTATGTTGCAGTTCTCTGTTTCGTCCGAACGGGTGAGAATGGAATGAGGAAGGTGTTAGGAGGAGGGGGAGGGTACACGAGGGGGATTGAGGTGCACGACTGTTTGCTGTTGCGGGGTTGTGGGCGCTGTGGCCCCCAGTTGGCTCATATTTCGCCCACAAGCCAAGTCAAGCCGGCATGATACAGCCCAAAGGCTGTTCCAGCAGATTCACCAGCTCTGTCTTTTCGGTGACGCCCTTCAGGTCAGCCCCCAGTGCTTCGAGGCGGGCCTCACTCAGCACAAGCATGGCCGGGCTTAGCAGTGCGGCTCCGGGATACCGGTCCAGCCTTGAGCTCCTTGACTGGCCACTGCCACAGGTTCGAGTGATGAGCATGATCCCGATCCTGCCCGCGACAACCGTTCCGAAGGAGCGGACAAGAACGAAGAAAAAACATGCTGAAGGCATGCACGTGGTAGCTGCTCTCAGGGGATTGAGCGGCTCTCGATCATTGCACGCAAATCGCAAAGTCCCGCCGCAACATGCCAGTTTTTTTTTTTGGGGGGGGGAAGGGGCAAACACATCACACACCATGCAAGCGTTCAATTGCATGTCCGTGCAAAGCAAGAAGGCAAGCCTGGCCTCTGGGGTCGCCCCCATTTCTGGTGAAGACACCTGCCCGTGCCGGACAGCCTCCCACGCCAAGCGAGGACCCCCTGCCTGAGTATCAACGCCCATCATGGTGAAGATGAGGTGCGTCTCTCTGCAAAAGGGACCAGGAGTCTACGGAACTCGGCTGAGTGTCACGTGCTGCGGGCGGTGATCTGCCATGATCTCGCATCATGTTGAAGGCAAAGGGCAGAGGCAACTGCACCGCAGGGCAGCCGGCCTTTTGGAACACTCTCGCAACTCTGCGCCGTTGCCGCTTTGTGCTTGCCCCGTGACACTTAAAAGGCCCCGCGGGGAATTTAAACTTGCCAGCGCCAAGCATACGACGCAGTCAGCAAGTGCGCTGTTGCGCACCTAGCAACTCATCCATCCACCCGTGCTGCACCGAGCAGCGAGCGCTCGTCCTACCGAGACTCTGTACATTTTGTGCAGCCCAGGGGCCGCAGAACGGGCTAGCTCCACCTGCTATAGAGCCAGCGCCGCTAAAACACAAGCCAGGCTGTACACCTTGAAATCTGTGACGCGTCACAGCTCGAACGGCGGGACCTCCTCCTTCTTGGGGGCTGGCTGAAGCCTGAGTCGGTCGCTTTCAGAACCCACCAATCCACAAATTGTCAAAGACCCACATGGAGAAAGTGAAGCCAGCCATATTTGGCCATTGTATGTTGCAGTTCTCTGTTTCGTCCGAACGGGTGAGAATGGAATGAGGAAGGTGTTAGGAGGAGGGGGAGGGTATACGAGGGGGATTGAGGTGCACGATTGTTTGCTGTTGCGGGGTTGTGGGCGCTGTGGCCCCCAGTTGGCTCATATTTCGCCCACAAGCCAAGTCAAGCCGGCATGATACAGCCCAAAGGCTGTTCCAGCAGATTCACCAGCTCTGTCTTTTCGGTGACGCCCTTCAGGTCAGCCCCCAATGCTTCGAGGCGGGCCTCACTCAGCACAAGCTCCAAAACCCAGTCATAAGTCATATCAGGTGTCCAGGCATAGCAGTGCGACTTCGGGATACCGGTCCAGCCTTGAGCTCCTTGACTGGCAACCACCACAAATTCGAGTGATGAGCATGATCCCGATCCTGCCCGTGACAACCGTTCAGAGGGAGCGGACAAGCACGGGTTGAGGGGCCATCAGGGAACATAGGAACATAAGAACATCTTTTGGGAACATGCGTCACACACCGTGCCGTGCAATCCTCCGGGGTTGGTCCCATCTCTGGCGAAGAAATCGCAGTTGAGGCTGGAGATCCACTCCTGACATGCCAAAGGCATTCAAAGGTCCAAAGATGCGGCGCCTTGCGTCACGTGGGGTCACCCCGGCTCCTGCCTCTTCACGGGATGCGAGTCTTCCTCCTGTCCGTGGCCACCAACAAAACGCGCGCGCAGTGGCACATCGTCAGCATGCGCCCAAGCGGCCCCATGTGGCGCCATGTGGGCTGATGCGGCCCCGGCATCTTGTCAGAATCTGCAATGCAAATCCACGGCCCCGGCCTGACTATCAACACCCATCGTGGAGTCTGTGTGCAACTCTTCCGAGGTGCGTTTCACCATGACGAATGGGACCAAGCGGGAGGCTTTGGAACTTGGCTTGGACGTGGGCCGCGGACAGATGCGGACATTCCCTCCTGACCTCTCCCAACCCCCTCCTCTTCTAACAGGGGGAGCGCCACACCACCTACTCCCAACCTCAAGCAAAATCACACCGGCACGAGCGAGATACGCAAAGGCAAGTCCGGGTCAGAACGTGACGTTGCGCCGCAGCCCTGCAGTCGGGCATCCAGCCTTTTGGTGCCACTCTCTCGCAACTCTGCGCCGTTGCCGCTTTGTGCTTGCCCCGGGACACTTAAAAGGCCTCGCGGGGAATTTAAACTTGCCAGCGCCAAGCATACGACGCAGTCAGCAAGTGCGCTGTTGCGCACCCTAGCAAACATATGCTGGTACAGCTCGCAGGTGGGCGAACAGTTGCTTTCATGCGACTGCATCCTGATTTCTGACACATCATGTTCACAGCCTCAACCATCAAGGCATCAAGGGTTGTGGCCGTTCTCCTACCATAGTGCCGTGGTGGCCATGTCTTTCTGCAACTCATCCATCCACCCGTGCTGCACCAAGCAACGCTCGTCCTACCGAAACTCTGTACATTTTGCGCAGCCCAGGGGCCGCAGAACGGGCTAGCTCCACCTGCTATAGAGCCAGCGCCGCTAAAACACAAGCCGGGCTGTACACCTTGAAATCTTTGACGTGTCACAGCTCGAACGGCGGGACCTCCTCCTTCTTGGGGGCTGGCTGAAGCCTGAGTCGGCCGGCACGACCCGTCAACTCCCCAAACTCTGCTGCTAAGTCCCTCTCAGTCACCCATGAGAAAGAAGTTTGCTTCCCCGTCACTCGAGAGCGCCTCCCCAAACGAACAGCTCATGCAGCATGATGCAGCCCAAAGGCTGTTCCAGCAGATTCACCAGCTCTGTCTTTTCGGTGACGCCCTTCAGGTCAGCCCCCAGTGCTTCGAGGCGGGCCTCACTCAGCACAAGCTCCAAAACCCAGTCATAAGTCATATCAGGTGTCCAGGCATAGCAGTGCGATTCCAGGATACCGGTCCAGCCTTGAGCTCCTTGACTGGCAACCGCCACAGGTTCGAGTGATGAGCATGATCCCGATCCTGCCCGTGACAACCGTTCAGAGGGAGCGGACAAGCACGGGTTGAGGGGCCATCAGGGAACATAGGAACATAAGAACATCTTTTGGGAACATGCGTCACACACCCTGCCGTGCAATCCTCCGGGGTTGGTCCCATCTCTGGCGAAGAAATCGCAGTTGAGGCTGGGGATCCACTCCTCACATTCCAAAGACATTCAAAGGTCGGGGACACCCCGGCTCCTGCCTCTTCACGGGATGCGAGTCTTCCTCCTGTCCGTGGCCACCAACAAAACGCGCGCGCAGTGGCACATCATCAGCATGCGCCCCAAGCGGCCCATGTGGGCCGATGCGGCCCCGGCATCTTGTCAGAATCTGCAACGCAAATCCACGGCCCCGGCCTGACCATCAACACCCATCGTGGAGTCTGTGTGCAACTCTTCCGAGGTGCGTTTCACCATGACGAATGGGACCAAGCGGGAGGCTTTGGAACTTGGCTTGGACGTGGGCCGCGGACAGATGCGGGCATTCGATCCTGACCTCTCCCAACCCCCTCCTCTTCTAACAGGGGGAGCGCCACACCACCTACTCCCAACCTCAAGCAAAATCACACCGGCACGAGCGAGATACGCGAAGGCAAGTCCGGGTCAGAACGTGACGTTGCGCCGCAGCCCTGCAGTCGGGCATCCAGCCTTTTGGTGCCACTCTCTCGCAACTCTGCGCCGTTGCCGCTTTGTGCTTGCCCCGCGACACTTAAAAGGCCCTGCGGGGAATTTAAACTTGCCAGCGCCAAGCATACGACGCAGTCAGCAAGTGCGCTGTTGCGCACCCTAGCAAACATATGCTGATGCAGCTCACAGGTGGGCGAACAGTTGCCTCCATACGACTGCATCCTGATTCCTGGACATCATGTTCACAGCCTCAACCATCAAGGCAACAAGGGCCCTTGGCCCGTCTCCTGCCGTGTTGTGGTGGTCATGTCTTTCTGCAACTCGTCCGTCCACCCGTGTTGCACCAAGCACCGCTCGTCCTACCGAAACTCTGTACATTTTGCGCAGCCCAGGGGCCGCAGAACGGGCTAGCTCCACCTGCTATAGAGCCAGCGCCGCTAAAACACAAGCCGGGCTGTACACCTTGAAATCTTTGACGTGTCACAGCTCGAACGGCGGGACCTCCTCCTTCTTGGGGGCTGGCTGAAGCCTGAGTCGGCCGGCACGACCCGTCAACTCCCCAAACTCTGCTGCTAAGTCCCTCTCAGTCACCCATGAGAAAGAAGTTTGCTTCCCCGTCACTCGAGAGCGCCTCCCCAAACGAACAGCTCATGCAGCATGATGCAGCCCAAAGGCTGTTCCAGCAGATTCACCAGCTCTGTCTTTTCGGTGACGCCCTTCAGGTCAGCCCCCAGTGCTTCGAGGCGGGCCTCACTCAGCACAAGCTCCAAAACCCAGTCATAAGTCATATCAGGTGTCCAGGCATAGCAGTGCGATTCCAGGATACCGGTCCAGCCTTGAGCTCCTTGACTGGCAACCGCCACAGGTTCGAGTGATGAGCATGATCCCGATCCTGCCCGTGACAACCGTTCAGAGGGAGCGGACAAGCACGGGTTGAGGGGCCATCAGGGAACATAGGAACATAAGAACATCTTTTGGGAACATGCGTCACACACCCTGCCGTGCAATCCTCCGGGGTTGGTCCCATCTCTGGCGAAGAAATCGCAGTTGAGGCTGGGGATCCACTCCTCACATTCCAAAGACATTCAAAGGTCGGGGACACCCCGGCTCCTGCCTCTTCACGGGATGCGAGTCTTCCTCCTGTCCGTGGCCACCAACAAAACGCGCGCGCAGTGGCACATCATCAGCATGCGCCCCAAGCGGCCCATGTGGGCCGATGTGGCCCCGGCATCTTGTCAGATCTGCAACGCAAATCCACGGCCCCGGCCTGACCATCAACTCCCATCGTGGAGTCTGTGTGCAACTCTTCCGAGGTGCGTTTCACCATGACGAATGGGACCAAGCGAGAGGCTTTGGAACTTGGCTTGGACGTGGGCCGCGGACAGATGCGGGCATTCTATCCTGACCTCTCCCCACCCCCCCTCTTCTAACAGGGGGAGCGCCACACCACCTATTCCCAACCTCAAGCAAGATCACATCGGCACGAGCGAGATACGCGAAGGCAAGTCCGGGTCAGAACGTGACGTTGCGCTGCAGCCCTGCAGTCGGGCATCCAGCCTTTTGGTGCCACTCTCTCGCAACTCTGCGCCGTTGCCGCTTTGTGCTTGCCCCGTGACACTTAAAAGGCCCCGCGGGGAATTTAAACTTGCCAGCGCCAAGCATACGACGCAGTCAGCAAGTGCGCTGTTGCGCACCCTAGCAAACATATGCTGATGCAGCTCACAGGTGGGCGAACAGTTGCCTCCATACGACTGCATCCTGATTCCTGGACATCATGTCCACAGCCTCAACCATCAAGGCAACAAGGGCCCTTGGCCCGTCTCCTGCCGTGTTGTGGTGGTCATGTCTTTCTGCAACTCGTCCGTCCACCCGTGTTGCACCAAGCACCGCTCGTCCTACCGAAACTCTGTACATTTTGCGCAGCCCAGGGGCCGCAGAACGGGCTAGCTCCACCTGCTATAGAGCCAGCGCCGCTAAAACACAAGCCGGGCTGTACACCTTGAAATCTTTGACGTGTCACAGCTCGAACGGCGGGACCTCCTCCTTCTTGGGGGCTGGCTGAAGCCTGAGTCGGCCGGCACGACCCGTCAACTCCCCAAACTCTGCTGCTAAGTCCCTCTCAGTCACCCATGAGAAAGAAGTTTGCTTCCCCGTCACTCGAGAGCGCCTCCCCAAACGAACAGCTCATGCAGCATGATGCAGCCCAAAGGCTGTTCCAGCAGATTCACCAGCTCTGTCTTTTCGGTGACGCCCTTCAGGTCAGCCCCCAGTGCTTCGAGGCGGGCCTCACTCAGCACAAGCTCCAAAACCCAGTCATAAGTCATATCAGGTGTCCAGGCATAGCAGTGCGATTCCAGGATATCCGTCCAGCCTTGAGCTCCTTGACTGGCAACCGCCACAGGTTCGAGTGATGAGCATGATCCCGATCCTGCCCGTGACAACCGTTCAGAGGGAGCGGACAAGCACGGGTTGAGGGGCCATCAGGGAACATAGGAACATAAGAACATCTTTTGGGAACATGCGTCACACACCCTGCCGTGCAATCCTCCGGGGTTGGTCCCATCTCTGGCGAAGAAATCGCAGTTGAGGCTGGGGATCCACTCCTCCAATGCCAAAGACATTCAAAGGTCGGGGACACCCCGGCTCCTGCCTCTTCACGGGATGCGAGTCTTCCTCCTGTCCGTGGCCATTAACAAAACGCGCGCGCAGTGGCACATCATCAGCATGCGCCCCAAGCGGCCCATGTGGGCCGATGTGGCCCCGGCATCTTGTCAGAATCTGCAACGCAAATCCACGGCCCCGGCCTGACCATCAACTCCCATCGTGGAGTCTGTGTGCAACTCTTCCGAGGTGCGTTTCACCATGACGAATGGGACCAAGCGAGAGGCTTTGGAACTTGGCTTGGACGTGGGCCGCGGACAGATGCGGGCATTCTATCCTGACCTCTCCCCACCCCCCCTCTTTTAACAGGGGGAGCGCCACACTACCTATTCCCAACCTCAAGCAAGATCACACCGGCACGAGCGAGATACGCGAAGGCAAGTCCGGGTCAGAACGTGACGTTGCGCCGCAGCCCTGCAGTCGGGCATCCAGCCTTTTGGTGCCACTCTCTCGCAACTCTGCGCCGTTGCCGCTTTGTGCTTGCCCCGCGACACTTAAAAGGCCCTGCGGGGAATTTAAACTTGCCAGCGCCAAGCATACGACGCAGTCAGCAAGTGCGCTGTTGCGCACCCTAGCAAACATATGCTGATGCAGCTCACAGGTGGGCGAACAGTTGCCTCCATACGACTGCATCCTGATTCCTGGACATCATGTTCACAGCCTCAACCATCAAGGCAACAAGGGCCCTTGGCCCGTCTCCTGCCGTGTTGTGGTGGTCATGTCTTTCTGCAACTCGTCCGTCCACCCGTGTTGCACCAAGCACCGCTCGTCCTACCGAAACTCTGTACATTTTGCGCAGCCCAGGGGCCGCAGAACGGGCTAGCTCCACCTGCTATAGAGCCAGCGCCGCTAAAACACAAGCCGGGCTGTACACCTTGAAATCTTTGACGTGTCACAGCTCGAACGGCGGGACCTCCTCCTTCTTGGGGGCTGGCTGAAGCCTGAGTCGGCCGGCACGACCCGTCAACTCCCCAAACTCTGCTGCTAAGTCCCTCTCAGTCACCCATGAGAAAGAAGTTTGCTTCCCCGTCACTCGAGAGCGCCTCCCCAAACGAACAGCTCATGCAGCATGATGCAGCCCAAAGGCTGTTCCAGCAGATTCACCAGCTCTGTCTTTTCGGTGACGCCCTTCAGGTCAGCCCCCAATGCTTCGAGGCGGGCCTCACTCAGCACAAGCTCCAAAACCCAGTCATAAGTCATATCAGGTGTCCAGGCATAGCAGTGCGATTCCAGGATACCGGTCCAGCCTTGAGCTCCTTGACTGGCAACCGCCACAGGTTCGAGTGATGTGCATGATCCCGATCCTGCCCGTGACAAGAAGGCAGGCACCCGGCTGTGGAATGTTCCCATGGAGCGTGGCCTCTGGGGTTGGCCCCATTTCTGGCGAAGAAACCGCAGTTGAGGCCGGGGATCCACTCCTCATGCACTTGGATGGATGCTCCTCGGCCTCATCTGCTCATTTGGCTCAGCCAAATGCCCAAGAACGGGGTGCAGTTCTCTCTAACACAGGGCCTCGAAGCTAGTTTTGGAGCGGAGGTGTGCGAAAGGCAGCTCTGGATTTGGAGGGGCCTGCCAGGCCCATCCCACACGCTGAGGTTTGAGCGAACTGCGGAAAGCACGCCTCCACATCCATGTGAGCGTCTGCCGCCCGCTTTACCATGATAGGAAGGAAAACGCTAGAGCTGAGTACGGCTGCAGGTCAGTCCCAGTTCCTTTTTTCGAACCCACACATCATGGGCAAACCATGGGGCAATGCAGCCATGCGCAGCTCTGCAAGCGTGGTCTTTTTGCAGACCCTCTGAACACGCTCGGACCTTTACACGCCTGCCACATGCTTAGTGCCGAGAAAGCGCCCCTCAGGCACTATGAGCTCTGGAGCAGGCGGAAGCGCCCCCGGACCCGACGGCCGAAGCCGAAGTTTCCAAAGGCACCACGAGCGGTCAGGCTCCCGGAAGCACCAGCAAAGCGGCTCTCAGCGAGTTCTTCCAGAAATGTCCTGACACAAGACTCCTATTCCCTATGCCTACAATGTACAAAGCCTGGCTCTAGCCGGCTCGGAGGGGTTGGCTGGATGGAACCTGAAAATCGGACGCATCTGCGATGCCCTCCCTGAAGAATACAGAGTCTGCTGGAAGCCAAGCTGAGCAGGTGGCATGTGAAATACTTCGCCAACCCCAGGATTAAATCACGGCGCCCGTCAATCAGGACCAAACTCACTGTGACCAAAGTGCTTTTGGGGGATGATGTATATAGGGGTCAACCGGTCCAATCGACGCCGAGCGGAGCTTACACGTGCGCGTCAGGCTACGCCCTTTGCGAAGGCCCGGGGCTCCAAAGGGGCCTCGGCGGGGCGACCTCCAGACACCTTCACACGATTGGCACGGAAGGTATCAACGTGATGAGATAGGAAGGGGCTGCAACATGCTGCAACTGTGCAGGTCCCCAGCCTCCGGGCTCAGTCACAAAGAATCCTCGGCCGATCGCAGAAATGTCCACTTCGATCAAAATCAGCGCAGCGTATGCGGGTGGAGTCGGGGCACTCGATGCCAGGCCAGATTTGAATGCCACCAGCGCCGATTTTTGCGGCCTGGCATCCAAGCAAGCAATTCCTTTGCCAACGTCCACTGCTTGTTGTGATGTCCACTGAGGATTTCCTTCTGGCAAACACAACAACGAGCCGAGCACATGCTTTCCAAACAGCAAGCGGCACGTGCTGGCTGCCAGCCAACCCAGAAGACTGAAAGCCCAAGCCCGAAGGCACGCATGCCCTAGCCTTGTGGTGCTTGTAGTAGGTCCCACCTGCTTCCGTAGGCAAAACAGAACTCCAAAGCCCATCGAAAGGACTCGCCTGGCTTTCCATCGCTGTATTTCCGCCCGTAATTCTGGAGGCGGAGCTTGTCCTGTCACACGCTCGAGGCATGCCTGCGTTGGAATCAAACATGATACAATTTCCGTGTCGGGACGGTTCTGAAAATCTTCTGATATACGATCTGTGCAAAACCCGCTGAATTCGTTCCATGCCCAGTGCGAGGCTCGAGCGCCTGCGTCTTGCGCCAATAATTGGTGCCACCCCGTACTGTAACTGTAACTGGCTACACCCATGTTCCATGCATCTTGTGTTGCCAGGATCCGTCTCAAGTGCCAAACTGAGGCTTGATGAGACAGCGATTGGCTGATTGAATTCAGGGGATGTAGCATTCAAAAGCACCATCCCGTCCGGCCCCATGGGCAACTCTTGGGCGTGTCTTGTTGGGCTACAGCAACCCAGTACCAACATATTTTGGGTTCGCCCTGTTTTGTCACAAGCACACCGCAATAGGCCTTGCCGAAACGAGCTTCCAACTTGGGTATGAACCTTAAGAGATGGAACCACCTCAAAAGTGGTTGGTGGACCTACATCCTATTATGTCCACCAAGTGGACGGTGTGGGCATAAATTCCCTCATCATTTGTTCATCCTGTCCAAGTCCGGACCCATTGCTCCTCTGCCTGAAGGGAACATGGCTCTATGGCCACCTTCCCCGCCAAGAGCACGCCGCCTCGCACCTCACCCGCTCGTGGGGAAAACTGAGCTGAGCGGGTCGCGGGCAGGCCTCGGTGATCTCGTGCACGTTGCCCTCCCTCACCACATAGGAGAAGTCCTCCAAACAGCGAACGTGCGCAAGCCGCAGCAAAGAAACCGCCTCAAAGATTGGCATGGGAAGCCCTGTAAAAGGGCTTCCTTTCCGAAAATTTGGTTGCCTTGTCAAACCAATGAAAGGGATCAATTCAACAAACACACACACACACAGACACACACACACACACAAAAACAAAAATCGCACCCGACTCGGCCTTCGGCTTCCAATTGGCGACCTCGTAGCTGCGGCAGTATCTGGCATAGCTCTGCTCCCACACGTCGTTGTAAACTATGCCCTTTCCTGAGCGAAAACCTTTTCCCGGCAGGTCTGGATCAATGCATTCAGACCTCTTGTAAGTCTCACTTGAAAGGACAAGGTTCACCTTCTGGGACCTAAAAGTGGGCCAAAAAAGGGGGAAACCATGGAGAACTGAAAGGTTAAAAGGTCCGGTTTTGAACAACTGAGAAGACTCTGGGCAGGGTGGGAGTTAGTGACTTTCACATGTAATCTTGCGAATGAATTATTCAGGTCTCCATTGAAGAAGCTGATGATATCCTCCGCCGTGGTGAAGGTGTTCACTTCAAATACTTTCTCCTCCTGGCAGCGGACCGGTCAGTGCAAAGCTGAGCCTTGCAGACCCCGACCTCTTCCAACAAGTCCAGGATCGGCAGCACGTACTCCAGGGGAAACCATCTGCCCTTCTGGGCATGCGTGCGATCTAAGAGCTTCTGATGATGGAAGGGCCTCAGCTCACGAGAGTTTCCCATAGTTAAACCAGGGAATATGAGCATTTTTCGTCGGATGTTCATGAGGCTTTCGGTTTCAAATCTCAGTGAGGCTGCCCCAGCATCCCGAGACCGCTTGGAAGCCTTCCTGCTCTAAGGCGGCCGGGGAGCAACAGCGGCAACACGATCCACTGAAGGTGCAGTTGCGACTGCGACGGCGGACTGTTGAACCCGCACATGATGTTCTGACCTCGCGCCCAACCGCGCCCGATGTGACGCCGGCTTGAGACCTTTCTCCACATGACTCCACCCGTGTCTCAGGCCATCACGAATCATCTCCTGAGAAAAGCTTTGGGTCCGAAAGCATCTGAAGCTTGCCGCGCATGGCCCAGAAAGCCCTACAGACCGTCCTCCGTGACCCCTTCTCTATAGATGAAGCTTCGCCATTCAGCCTCACTGCGCCGCGCTCGGAAGGAAAGCGATGCGCGGGCGGTTCCACGGGCCCGGGTCTAACGAGCTCTGGCCAAGGCGCGTGTTCCAAGAATGATCTAGTTGCCTCCCAGGCCTCGGCAAGCGCACACCCTCTTGTTCTTCTCTTTGCTCATTCAATTCTCCCGTGAGTCTTCCCACGAGGCGCCTCCTGCACCAGGATGTTGATGAGCTGCTTGGCACCCTTTGGGTCTCGCAGCAGCCACTTCCAATCCTGCGGGGCAAATGCCAAAGAATGCGCCAAGCCACCTCTGCATCGACCAACTTCTCGCGGGTCCGGAACATAATGATTGGTGGGCAGGGCGTTGAGGTGACAGGACGACATGGCCAGCCTGCCAGCACATGCAACCGACATCAAATGCAACCTTTACAACTTCCCCCCTCTCTCTACATCCATACCCTGCTTACCTCTCACTTCCCAAGTTGACTGGCCAAAAAAAGTCTGAACTTTTTATGTACCACTAAAATGGTCTTTCCAAAAAGTTTAAAGTCCATCAACTCAGGAAGTGAGACCAGCGATGTTGGCGATGGGATTTGAAATCCCAAGGGTATGGCTTCAACCTTGAACACTAAGCCAAGTCTTTCCCACCCAATTTAATCAGCAAAGATGCAAGTTGCATCTAGATGGGGACGTCATAACTTCGTAGATGCAAGCGCTAGTTATGCAGCCCTCTGGTCTCCTTCCTTTTTTGTGGTCTTTTTGGTCTTTCTGGTTTGTCCTGTCTGTCCTTCCTGTCTGTGCGCCCTGCCCGTGTCTCTTCCCCCCCCAACCAACAAACTCGAGACAGGTGAAGTGACCAACACGCCTAGGAGTTCTGGAAAAGCCAGTGTGTCTGTTTGAGTGCGATAAGGGGGTCCTGGCCACATCCATAATACATTTCTCTAATTAAACAGAACACGCTAGAATTTGCTGAATTCACATCTGATGTTACATACAAACCTAAGAATGACCCGGAAATAATTTGAAATTGCGTAGCAACTATTCTTCTTTTACAAGCGAAACCCAACAGTACAAGCAACAGTTACGATTGTAAATGATGTTTCACTAGTAGTACAAAATATATAATTACTCAAATGAGAATCATGGATTTATACTTGGAGAGTGAGGGGTCCCAAGGGCCTGCATTGAGGGGTCATTTCGCTTCAAGGGGAAACCAAGAGGACCAACTTTTTTTGTTTGAGGGGGGGGGTCCCTAAAAAGACACCCCCAATTGTTTCCAAGAGGTCTAAGGGGCTGACAAACAAAAACCAGCCATGTATCATGCTTTCATTTTTTCAGAGCCGGGGGCCGGGCGGGGGGGGGGGGGGTCGGCAACATCCAAAGTTGACAAGCACTAGTCAGTCTTGTCAAAACTTCAAGGCGCAACCTGGTGCGGCCAAAGGCGCAAGTCGTCATAGACGATCGCTTCCGTGCTTTGTCTCCGCAATGAAATCACCAGGGGAAACCTCATGCCCCGGCTATGCGGCAAATACCAACCAGGGCCCCAAGAATGGCGACTTTTTTAGAAGGAGATCAATCAAAGATCTTGCGGCCGGGCTGCTTTGATGTCCGCTCGACACCAAAAATGAAGCCCATGAGCACGTTCCTAGGGGGATGTTCGTCTCCAACGAAACGGGCCTACGTCAAAAAAACACCCCTTTGGTCAAGTTGTCAAGTCCAGTTCTATCCACTTGTCTCGCGGCTGAGAAAGAGACAAGGTGCTCGCAATTGATATTTGATGGTTCCACATGCCTTCTTCCTTCCAAGATGCTCCGTCTGGGTCACTGGTACGGCCCCCAACTGCGTCCCACCTAGGGCGCCAAAAGGACACACCTTCTTTGCGCTTGCATGTCCCGGCGTGCGGAATTTTGAGACTCTGTGCGGGGTGGTTGTAAAGAGAGCCAAAGGATAGCCGAAGCTATGAAAGGGGGTCCGCCTACTTGTTCTAAGACCACCTCATTTTTGCTCGGAGGACATCGGGCAGGAAGGTACTAAGTTGCGGCCAAGCGACATGCTTGGCACGCACGTTGTGAATGCGCGCAGGCACGTAAGCACTGCGCACACACCTCGAGGCGAGCTGCGAGCATTCAAAAACCACCTGCCCAAGGCAACCCCATGCCAATCGCAGCATGCTCCCGTGCCCGTCCTTCACGTTGTTGAAAAGGTACCTGGCATTGAGCAAAGACTTGCGAGACCTCTGACCCACTCTATTGCGAGGCCTGGCCAAGTCCTTGTTGGTCTCTGCCAGCTGTTCCACCTGAACTTCGCAATTTGTTGCTGAGCAAAGTCATTGCACTCCAGACTAACCAAGCCCCAAGAACACTATAGAGGAATCTCCTTCTTGGGGGCCCCTTCACGTCACCCTAAATCCAAGGTCTGTTTTTGTCAGCGTGCAGTTGAGGCACCGCTCCGCACAGCGGCGGCTCGATGGCTTCCCAGCCGCAAGGAACCTCTAAGTTCAGGGAACTTGCAGCATGTAAAGGCCGGGTTTGCTTGTATCACAGTGGGGATAAACCTCCTCCCACAACCCTGTTCAAGCGTACACAGGTCCTAATAAAGGGAAAAACACGGCCTTTGATTTGGGTTGCAACCCCAAAATCCAACCAGCCGCTTGCACGCAATGCAGAGATGCGCAAAGGCCTCTGGGAAGTGTCCTTTGAATCCAGCCAGGTACCAACCATCTTGACCAGGTTGTACCCAGATTCCCTGACAGTGTCCAGCAACTTGAGACGAGGAGCACTCTTTTTTCAGAGCAAAATGGTTGACGTTCGTGGCAGCGGTGAGTGCAAAAGTGCTAACATGCCAAGCCACATCCCTGGGTGAAGACACTTTCCGCTCCTGGCCGGGCCAACAAAGAAACTACTCGCCGCGTATCCCAAAGTGTTTATCACAAAGAAGGAGCCCAACCATGCCCCTGAGAGCTGCGCAGCAAGGGCTATGTTAGGATGCGCTGTGCTGTGCAGCAAAGCCCCCCCATACAAGTATACGCGTCTGCCCTTGCGGTTGTTGATATCACGGTCTGCGTATGAGTGTGCTCGTGTAATCTTGGCCATTTGTGCACCACAACCAACACTACTAAGCGCTTGCGACGCACACGTCCACATGGGCGCAAGGGAAACTGAGTATGCGCCGTGCGGCAGTGCTTGCTTTGGGAGCACGCACGTACCCTTATCTTTTGTGATTTTGCGGTGAACAGCAGCATTAGCCCTATTTCTCCCAGCCAAAAGTGACGGGTTTGGTGTGTTTTGTCGGGCTCTTGACAGCACTGTAGGACCAACCAGCGGAGCCAAGATACGCTAACGCGTGCGGCCCAGCTATGTTGACATGCGCAAAGCTATGTTGACATGCGTTGCCCAGGAAAGATATAATGCTCAGGCAAGATAGGGCGACATGGTGACACGCGCAGATCAACAAGGCGCTGGCACGGGGCACAAAGCAGAACCGTCCTCGCAGTGGGCGGCAAGCAAATTCGCACACAACAACATCGAGAGCGCTTCGGCACGCGCGATCCTTACAGTCGGACAACGGGCGTAATTGAAATCAAGGCTATGTTGAGACGCGCTGATATGTTCTCACGCGCTGCGCAGCAGAGCCATGCTGAGATGTGTTTTGGAGCGCGGGTGTGTTGAGATGCACTGTAGAGCATGGCTATGTGGTAAGATGTGCTGTGCAGCAAGGCAATGTTGAGATGTTCTGCTATGTTGAAATGTGCTGTGAAGCAAGGCTATGCCGAGATGCGCTGTGCAGCGAAGCTATGTTGAGATGCAGCGTGCAGCAAGGTTGTGTTGAGATAAGACAAGCTATACTGAGACGCTTCTGTGAAGCATGGCTATGTTGTCGCTGCGCGGCAGAGTCATGTTGACATGTGCTGTGAAGCAAGGCTATGTTGAGCTGTGCTGCGCAGCCAGGCTTTAACATGCGCTGCAAGGCAAGGCTCTGTCGACCTGCGCTGTGCAGCAAGGCTATGTTGTGCTTGACTGTGCAAAGCTATGTCAAGATGTGTTGCGCGCAAGCATAGCTGAGGCGCGCTGTGCAGCAAGGGGATGTTGAGGTGTCCTGCGCAGCGAGGGTATGTGGAGGTGTGCTGCGAGACAACTTGTACGTTGTGAACAAGGCTACATTAAGAAAAGCTGCGCAGCATGTTCAGATGTGCTGGGCAACGTTGAGCTGCAGGCAATGAAATGCGCAGTGGAACAGGTCTGTGTTGAGATGTGTTGTGAAGCAAGGCTAAGTTGTCATGTGCTGTGCAGCAGAGCCATGTTGAGATGCGCTGTGTAGCAAACCAGTGTTGAGATGCGAAGCGCAGCAAGGCTATGTCGGGATGCCTTATGAAGCAACGCTATGTTGCGACCTGTGCAGCGGGGCTATGTTGACATGTGCCCTGCGGCAAGGGCATGTTGAGATGTGATGTGAAGCACGGGTATGTTGTGCTGTGCTGGACAGCAAAGCTATGCTGAGATGTTCTGTAAAGCGAAGCTGATGTTGAGATGCGCTGCGCAGCGAGGCTTTGTGCAGAGGTGTTGTGAAGCGAGGCTATGCTAAGATGCGCTGTGCAGCAGGGCTATGTTGAGATGCGCTGCGCAGCAAGCCTATGTTGAATTGCGTTGTGAGGCAAGGTGATGTTGCCAAGCGTTGTGCAGCAGTGTGGAGATGTGTTGCGAGGCAGGGCCATGTTGTATGTGCTGCGCGCAGATGTGCGTGAACAAAGGCTATGTTAAGATGCGCTGTGCAGCACACAACATGTTGAGATGTGTTGCAACAGCGGCAAGGCTGTGTTGAGATGCGCAGTGCAGCAGGGCCGTGTTGAGATGCCCTGTCAAGCAAAGCAATGTTGAGATGTGCTGCGCACTAAGGCTATGCTGAGTTGCGCTGCGCAGGCAGGGTATGTTGAGATGCGCGGCGCGGCGAGCAAATGTTGCCACGCGAAGTGCAGCTATGCCATGCTAAACTGTGCTGTGAAGAAACGCAATTTTGAGATGCGCTGTAAAGCAAAGCTACTTTGAGACTGTCCAACCAAAAACTATGTTGAGATGTGCTGTGCAGCAAGGCTATGTAGATGTGCTGCAAACCAAGGTTGAGATTTTCAGTACAGCAAGGCTATGTTGAGATGCGTTGTGAAGAAAGGATATGCTGAGCTGTGCTCTGAGATGTGCTGTGAAGCATGGCTATGTTGTCATGTGCTGCGCAACAGTTTCATGTCAGAAGCTGTGCTGTCAAGCAAAGCTGTGCTGCGCAGCAAGGCTAAGAAGTGCGATGCAAGGCAAGGCTATGTTCAGCTGCGCTGTGCAACAAGGCTATGTTGAGATGCGCTGCAGATCAAGGCTATGTTGAGATCGGCTGTGCAGCGAGGCTATGTCGAGATGTGCTCTTAAGAGAGGCTATGTTGAACTGCGCTGCGCAGCAACGGAATGTTGAGGCGTTCTGCCATGTGCTGCGCACATGTTGAGATGCGCCGTAGAGCCGAACAATGTTGATATGTGCTGCGCAGCAAGGCTATGCTGCGATGCGCTGCGCAGCACGGGCATGGTGGGATGTGCCCTGAAGCAAGGCTATGTTGTCTTTTGCTTTGAATCAAGGCTATGTCAAGATGTGCTGCGCGCCGGGGCTATGTCGAGATGTGCGATGCAGCAAGCAGATGTTGCCATGCGAAGTGCAACAGAGTCATGTTAAGATACGCTGTGCAAGAAAGCTATATTGAGATGCGGTGTGCAGCACGGCTATGTTGAGATGTGCGGTGCAGCCGCATATGTTGCCATGCAAAGTGCAGCAGAGGCATGTCAAGTGCAGCAAAGCCATGGTAAGACGCGCTGTGAAGACGGCTATGTTGAGATGTGCTATAAACTCACGTTGGGACGTTCTGCGCAGCAAGGCTATGTTGAGATGTGATGTGAAGCACGGGTATGTTGTGCTGTGCTGGACAGCAAAGCTATGCTGAGGTGTTCTGTAAAGCGAAGCTGATGTTGAGATGCGCTGCGCAGCAAGGCTATGTGGAGAGGTGTTGTGAAGCGAGGCTATGTTAAGATGCGCTTTGCAGCAGGGCTATGTTGAGATGCGCTGCGCAGCAAGCCTATGTTGAATTGCGTTGTGAAGCAAGGTGATGTTGCCAAGCGTTGCGCAGCAGTGTGGAGATGTGTCAATGTTGTATGTGCTGCGCGCAGATGTGCGTGAACAAAGGCTATGCTACGATGCGCTGTGCAGCACACAACATGTTGAGATGTGTTGCAACAGCAGCAAGGCTGTGTTGAGATGCGCAGTGCAGCATAGCCGTGTTGAGATGCGCCAGCAAGCAAATGTTGCCACGCGAAGTGCAGCTATGCCATGCTAAAATGTGCTGTGAAGAATTGTCCAACAAAACTATGTTGAGATGTGCTGTGCAGCAAGGCTATGTAGATGTGCTGCAAACCAAGGTTAAGATTTCTGTGCAGCGAGGCTATGTTGAGATGCGCTGTGAAGAAAGGACATGCTGAGCTGTGCTTCTAAGCAAGGCTATGCTGAGATGTCCTGTGCAGCTAGGCTATGCTGAGATGTGCTGTGAAGCACGTCTATGTTGTCATGTGCTGCGCAACAGTTTCATGTCACAAGCTGTGCTGTGAAGCAAGGCTGTGTTGAGCTGTGCTGCGCAGCGAGGCTAAGAAATGCGATGCGTGGCAAGGCTATGTTCGGCTGCGCTGCGCAGCAAGGCTATGTTGAGATGCGCTGCAAATCAAGGCTATGTTGAGATCGGCTGTGCAGCGAGGCTTTGCTGAGATGTGCTCTTACGCAAGGCTATGTTGAGCTGCGCTGCGCAGCAACGGCATGTTGAGGCGTTCTGCGCAGAAGGGGTAGGTGAGGGTGTGTTGTGAAGAAAGGCTAGGTTGTCATGTGCTGCGCAGATTTTGAGATGCGCCATGTTGATATGTGCTGCGCGGCAAGGCTATGCTGCGATGCGCTGCTCAGCACGGCCATGGTGAGATGTGCCCTGCAGCAAGGCTACGTTGTCTTTTGCTTTGAAACAACGCCATGTCAAGATGTGCAGGAAAATATTGAGATGCGGTGTGCAGCATGGCTATGTTGAGATGTGCGGTGCAGCAGCATATGTTGCTATGCAAAGTGCAGCAGAGGCACGCCAAGTGCAGCAAAGCCAAGGGAAAATGCGCTGTAAAGTCGGCTATGTTGAGATGTGCTATAAACTAACGTGGGGACGTTCTGTGCAGCAAGGCTATGTTGAGATGCGCTGTGCAGCACACAACATGTTGCGCAGCAAGGCTGTGTTGAGATGCGCAGTGCAACAGAGCCGTGTTGAGATGTGCTGTCAAGCAAAGCAATGTTGAGATGTGCTGCGCGCTAAGGATATGCTGAGTTGCGCTGCGCAGGCAGGCTATGTTGAGATGCGCGGCGCAGCAAGCAAATGTTGCCATGCGAAGTGCAGCTATGCCATGCTAAAATGTGCTGTGAAGAAACGCAATTTTGACACGCTCTGTAAAGCAAAGCTACTTTGAGACTGTCCAACAAGACTATGTTGAGACGTGCTGTGCAGCAAGGCTATGTAGATGTGCTGCAAACCAAGGTTGAGATTTTCTGTACAGCAAGGCTATGTTGAGATGCGCTGTGAAGAAAGGATATGTTGAGCTGTGCTGCGAAGCAAGGCTATGCTGAGATGTGCTGTGAAGCACGTCTATGTTGTCATGCGCTGCGCAACAGTTTCATGTCACAAGCTGTGCTGTCAAGCAAGGCTGTGTTGAGCTGTGCTGCGCAGCAAGGCTAAGAAATGCGATGCAGCAAGGCTATGTTCAGCTGCGCTGTGCAACAAAGCTATGTTGAGATGCGCTGCAGATCAAGGCTATGTTGAGATTGGCTGTGCAGCGAGGCTATGTTGAGATGTGCTCTTAAAGAGAGGCTATGTTGAGCTGCGCTGCGCAGCAACGGGATGTTGAGGCGTTCTGCGCAGAAAGGGTAGGTAAGGGTGTGTTGTGAAGAAAGGCTAGGTTGTCATGTGCTGCGCAGATGTTGAGATGCGCCGTGGAGCCGAACAATGTTGATATGTGCTGCGCGGCAAGGCTATGCTGCGATGCGCTGCGCAGCACGGCCATGGTGAGATGTGCCCTGAAGCAAGGCTATGTTGTCTTTTGCTTTGAAACAGGGCTATGTCAAGATGTGCTGCGCACCGGGGCTATGTCGAGATGTGCGATGCAGCAGATGTTGCCATGCGAAGCGCAGCAGAGTCATGTCAAGATACGCTGTGCAGGAAAGCTATGTTGAGATGCGGTGTGCAGCATGGCTATGATGAGATGCGCGGTGCAGCAGCATATGTTGCTATGCAAAGTGCAGCAGAGGCACGCCAAGCGCAGCAAAGCCAGATGAGAACATGCGCTGTAAAGACGGCTATGGCTATGTTGAGATGTGCTATAAACTAACGTTGGGACGTTCTGTGCAGCAAGGCTATGTTGAGATGCGCTGTGCAGCACACAACATGTTGAGATGTGTTGCAACAGGAGGGCTATGTCAAGATGTGCTGCGAAGCAAGGCTGTGTTGAGATGCGCAGTGCAACAGAGCCGTGTTGAGATTTGCTGTCAAGCAAAGCAATGTTGAGATGTGCTGCGCACTAAGGCTATGCTGAGTTGCGCTGCGCAGGCAGGCTATGTTGAGATGCGCGGCGCAGCAAGCAAATGTTGGCTATGTTGAGATGTGCTCAAGCAAGGCTAGGCAAGGATGTGTTGTGAAGCAAGGCTAGGTTGTCATGCGCTGCGCAGATGTTGAGACGCGCCGTAGAGCCGAACAATGTTGATATGTGCTGCGCGGCAAGGCTATGTTGCGATGCGCTGCGCAGCACGGCCATGGTGAGATGTGCCCTGAAGCAAGGCTATGTCAAGATGTTCTGCGCACCGGGGCTATGTTAAGATGTGCGATGCAGCAGGCAGATGTTGCCATGCAAAGTGCAGCAGAGTCATGTTCAGAGACGCTGTGCAGGAAAGCTATGTTGAGATGCGGCGCAGCATGGCCATGTTGAGATCTGCGGTGCAGCAGCATATGTTGCTATGCAAAGAGTGCAGCAAAGCCATGGAAAACTGCGCTGTAAAGACGGCTATGTTGAGATGTGCTATAAGCTAACGTTGGGACGTTCTGTGCAGCAAGGCTATGTTGAGATGCGCTGCGCAGCATACAACATGTTGAGATGTGTTGCAGCAGGAGCGCTATGTCAAGATGTGCTGCGCAGCAAGGCTTTGTTGAGATGCGCTGTGATGCGACGCTATGCTGAGATGTGCTGTTAAGCAAGGTTATGTGGAGATGTCCTGCGCAGCAACGCCATGCTGAGACATGCTGCGCAGCAACGCTTTGTTGAGATATGCGATGAAGAAGGGCTATGTTAAGGTGCGCTGTGCAGCAAAGCTATTCGGAGATGCTCTGTGAAGAAAGGCAATGTTGAGCTGCGCTGTGCTGTGCGGCAAGGCTATGTTGAGATGTTGTGTGAAGCAAGGCTATGGTGAGATTTGGTATCAAGCAAGACTAAGATGCGCTGTAAGTAAGGTATGTTGAGATGCAGTGTGGGCGAGGCTATGTTGAGACGCGCTGCGCGGCAAAGGCATGTTGAGGCGCTGTGCGCCAGAGGGCTATGCTGAGATGCGGTCTGCAGCAAGGTTGTTTTGAGATGTGCTGCAAAGCAGGTTGACTGTGTTGTCATGTGCTGCGCAGCAGAGTCATGTCGAGATGTGCTGTCACGCAAGGCTGTGTTGAGCTGCGCTGCGCAGCAAGGCCATGAAATGCGATGCGAAGCAAAGCGACGTTGAGCTGTGCTGCGCAGAAAGGCCATGCCGGGATGCGCTGCAAAGCAAGGTTATGTTGACAAGTTGAGACGTTCTGTGCAGAAATGCTATGTTGAGATGTGCTTTGCCGCAGGGCCAATGCTGAGAGGCGCTTTGACGCAACGCTATGTTGTGCTGTGCAGTGAAGCAAGGGGTGGAGGCGTTCTGTGCAGCAAGGGTAGGTGAAGATGCGCTGCGCAGCACGGCCATGTTGAGATGCGCCCTGAAGCAGCGCTATATTGATGTGCCGTAAAGCAGGGCAATGCCGAGGTGTGCTGGGGCAGAAAAGCCATGTTGAGATGAGCTGCGCAGTAAGGCCATTTCATGCGCAGTAAAGCGAGAGGCTATGTTGACATGCGGTTTGTAGCAGGTGTGGTGTGCAACAAGGCTACAGCTGTCATGCGCTGCGCAGCAGAGCCATGTTGAGATGCGCTGTGGAGCACAACAATGTTGAGATGTGCTGCGGCGCAGCAAGGCTATGTTGGGATGTCTTGTGAAGTTCTATGTTGCCACGTGCTGTGCAGCAGGGCCATGTTGAGATGTGCCCTGAAACAAGGGCATGTGAGATTTGCTGCAAAGCAAGGCTATGTTGAGCTGCGCTTGGCAGCAAAGACATGCTGAGATGCGCCGTAAGGCAAGGCTGGGCTATGTTGAGAGGTTCTGTGAAGTTCTGTGAAGCAAGGCTATTCTGACACGTGATGTGCAGCAAAGTCATATTGAGACATGCTGTGCAGCAGGGCTATGTGTATGTTTAGACGCTCTGCGCAGCAAGACTTGTTGAGATGTGTTGTGAAGCAAGGTCATGTCGTCATGTGCTGCGCAGCCTTTGTAGCAAAGGTGTGGAAATGTGGTGCGAGGTAAGGCTATGCAGCCGTGCGCTGTGCAGCAAGGGTATGTTATCCTGTGCTGCGCAGCGCTGCCATGTTGACATGTGCTGTGAAGGAAGTCTACATTGAGATGTGAAGCAAGGCTACAGCAAGGCTACAGCAAGGCTACAGCAAGGCTACAGCAAGGCTACAGCAAGGCTACAGCAAGGCTACAGCAAGGCTATGCTGAGATGCGCAGTACCGCAGAGCCGTGTTGAGATGTGTTGTAATGCTGAAAGACATGTGTTGTGAAGCAACGCTATGCTCGCATGTGCTGCGCGGCAGCGCCACTTTGAGATGCGCCGTGAAGCAGGGATATATTGAGATGTACTATGAGATATTGTGTGAAGCAAGGCTGTGTTAAGACGTGCTTTGCAGCAAGGACATGTTGACATGTTGCGTGACGCAGGGCTATGTTAAGACGTGCTGCGCAGCAACGCTATGTTGAAATGTTGTGTGAAGCAAGGCTATGCTAAAACGTGCTTGGCAATGAAGCAAGGCTCTGTTAAGACGTGCAGCACGGCAACTTTGAGATGTTGTGTAAAGCAAGGCTCTGTTAAGAGCAAGGCTATGTTGAGATGTTGTGTGAAGCAAGGCTCCGTTAAGACGTGCTGCGCAGCGGGCAATGTTGAGATTTTGTGTGAAGCAAGGCTATGTACAGACGTGCTGCGCGGCGGACAATGTTGATATGTTGTGGGAAGGAAGGCTATGTTAAGATGTTGCGTGAAGCAAGGCTATGGTCAGACGTGCTGCGCAGCGACGCTACGCTGAGATGCTGTGTGAACCAAGGCAATGTTCAGCGTGCTGCGCAGCAAGCCTAATTATGTTGAGATGTTGTGAGTGCAGCAAGGCCATGTTGAGGGTGCTGCGCAGCAAGGCTATGTCGAGACGTTGTGTGAAGCAAGGCGGTGCTAAGCCGTGCTGCGCAGCAAGGCTATGTTGAGATGTTGTGTGAAGCAAGGCTATGACAAGATGCTGTGTGAAGCAAGACACAATGTTACGACGCGCTGTGCAGCAAGGCTATGTTGAGATGATGTGTGAACCAAGGCTATGTTGGGGAACAAGGCTATGTTGAGATGTTGTGTGAAGCAACGCTCTGTTGAGACGTTGTGTGAAGCAAGGCTCTGTCAGGATGTGCCATGCAGCAAGGCTATGTTAAGATGTTGTGTGAATCAACGCTCTGTTAAGATGTGCCACGCAGCAAGGCTGTGCTAGGTTGCGCTGTGCAGCAAGGGATGTTGTCTGAAGCAAGGCTGTGTTATGACGTGCTGTGCAGAAAGGCCATGTCGAGACGTAGTGTGAAGCAAGGCTATGTCAGGACGTGCTGCGCGGCAAGGCTATGTTGAGGTGTTGTGTGAAGCAAGGCTATGTTAAGACGTGCTGTGCAGCAAGGCAATTCCTTGGTGTTTTGTGCAGCAAGGCTATGTTGACACGTGTTTTGCAGCAAGGCAGTGTTGAGATGTTGTGTGAAGCAGGGCTATGTTGAGATGTTGTGTGAAACAAGGCTCTGTGCAGACAATTTTTTGCAGCAAGGCCATGTTGAGATGCTGTGTCAAGCAAGGCTTTGTTAAGACGTGCTGTGCAGCAAGGCTATGTTGAGATGCTGTGTAAAGAAAGCTATGTTGAAAGGTGTTGCGCAGCAAGGCTGTGTGGAGATGCTGTGTGAAGACAGGCTATGCTAAGACGTGCTGCGCAGCAAAGCTGAGATGTTGTGTCAAGCAAGGCTGCGCAGCAAGGCTATGTTGAGAGGTTGTGTGAAGCAAGGCTATGTTAAGACGTGTTTGCAAAAAGGCTATGTTGAGATGCTGTGTGCAGCAAGGCTAGGCTAAGACGTGCTTTGCCGCAAGGCTATGTTGAGATGTTGTGTGAAGCAAGGCTATGAAAAGAGTGCAGCACGGCTATGTTAAGACGTGCTGTGCACCAAGGCTATGTTAAGATGTTGTGTGCAGCAAGGCTATATTCAGGCGTGCTTTGCAGCAAGGCGCTGTTGAGATGTTGTACGAAGAAAGACTATGTTAAGACGTGCTGTGCAGCAAGGCTATGTTGAGATGCTGTGTGCAGCAAGGCCATAATAAGACGTGCTTTGCAGCAAGGCTATGTTGAGATGTTGTGTCAAGCAAGGAAGGCTATGTTAAGACGTGCTGTGTAGCAAGGCTGTGTTGAGACGCTGTCTGAGGCAAGGCAATATTAAGACGTGCTCTGCAGCAAGGCTATGTTAAGCTGCTGTGTGCAGCAAGGTTATGTTAAGCCGTGCTTTGCAGCAAGGCAATGTTGAGATGTTGTGTGAAGCAAGGGTATATTAAGGCGTGCTGTGCAGCAAGGATATGTTGAGATGTTGTGTGAAGCACGGCTATGTTAAGATGCGCTGTGCAGGGAGGCTATGTTGAGATGTTGTGAAGCAAAGATATGTTTAGACGTGCTGCGCAGCCAGGCTCTGTTAAGATACTGTGTGCTGCAAGGCTGTTAGGACGTGCTGTGCGCCAAGGCTATGTTAAGATGTTGTAGAGCAAGGCCATATTAAGACGTTTTGTGCAGCAAGGCTGTGTTGGCATGGGGTGTGAAGCAAAGCAATGATAAGACGTCCTGTTCCGCGACGCTATGTTGAGATGTTGTGTGAAGCAGAGCTGTGTTCAGACGCTCTTTGCAGCAAGGCCATTTTGAGATACTGCCTGAGGCAAGTCTACCTGAAGACGTGCTTTGCAGCAAGGCTATGTTGAGATGTTGTGTGAAGAAACGCTATGTTAAGACTTGCTGTGCAGCAAGGCTATGTTGAGATGTTGTGGGAAGAAAGGCTATGTTAAGAGTTGCTGTGCAGCAAGGCTATGTTGAGATGTTGTGTGCAGCAAGGCTCTGTTCAATCGTTCTTTGCAGCAAGGCTATGTTGAGATGCTGAGGCTATGTTAAGACGTGCTGTGCAGCAAGGCACTGTTAAGATGTTGTGTGAAGCAAGGCTATGTTAAGATGCTGTGCAGCACGGCTATGTGGAGTTGTTGTGTCAAGCAAGGCTATGTTAAGACGTGCTATGCAGCAAGGCTATGTTGAGATGTTGTATGACTTTTTTTAGGGGTCTGTAACGCGCGACGCGCCACGAATCTTGTTACGGAGGTCTGTAACGGAGGTCCTTGTTACGCAGGTCTGTAACGGGACAAACATTTCCTGACAAGAAGTATCAGTAGCACGATGCAGCGCAGCACAACGCGGTATGTAACGGCTATGTAATGAGGTCTGTAGCGAGGCAAAGCGAAGCGCAGGACGCAAAGCCTGCCTCCGCAGCACCAGCTTGCTTGCAGCTACTCAACGCAAGCCAAGCTGCGGCAAAAAGGGGGGTCGCTGGCCCAGGCTGGGGCTGAGTCTGTAACGAGCTCTGTAACGGCTATGCAACGAGGTCTGTAACGAGGCAAAGCAAAGCGCAGCACGCAAAGCACGCCTCCGCAGCTCTATTCAACGTAAGCCAAGCTGCGCCAAGAAGCGGGGTCGCTGGCCCGGGCTGGGGTTGGGTCTGTAACGAGGTATGTAACGGCCATGAAACGAGGTCTGTAACAAGGCAAAGCAAAGCACTTGATTGCAGCTATTCAACGCAAGCCAAGCTGCGGCAAAAGGAGGGCAGTCACGTCACTGGCCCGGTTTGCTCATCTGAGGTGTGTAACGAGGGCGTGTAACGAGGGTGTGTAACGAGGGTGTGTAACGAGGGGTGTGTAACGAGCCAGCTGGTTTTGTTACAGAGGTCTGTAACGAGGTCTGTAACGAATGTCTGCCGCGGCTCTGTTACAGACCCCTCAAAAAATTCACTGCCGTATGAAGCAAGGCTATGTTAAGACGTGCTGTGCAGCAAGGCTATGTTGAGATGCTGTGTGAAGAAAGGTGATGTTAAGACGTGCTTTGCAGCAAGGATATGTTAGAAACATGTTGTGTGAAGCAGGGCTATGTTTAGACGTGCTGTGCCGCAAGGCTGTGTTAAGATGTTGTGTGAGGCAAGGCTATATTTAGTCGTGCTGTGCAGCAAGGCTATGTTGAGGCGATGTGTGAGGCAAGGCAATATTAAGACAGGTGATATTAAGACGTGGTTTGCAGCAAGGCTATGTGGAGTCGTTGTGTCAAGCAAGGCTATGTTCAGACGTGCTGCGCAGCACGGCTATGTTAAGATGTTGTGTGCAGCAAGGCTTTGTTAAGACGTGCTGCGCAGCAAGGCTATGTTGAGATGTTGTGTGAAGCAAGGCTATGTTAAGGCGCGCTGTGCAGCAAGGCTATGTGTATTTTATGTTGAGATGTTGTCTTGCAAGGCTATGTTAAGACGTGCTGTGCACCAAGGCTATGTTAAGATGTTGTGTGCAGCAAGGATCTATTAAGACGTGCTGTGCAGCAAGGCTCTGTTGAGATGTTGTGTGAAGCCAGGCGGTGCTAAGACGTGCTGTGCAGCGAGGCTATGTTGAGATGTTGTGTTAAGCAAGGCTCTGTTCAAACGCTCTTTGCAGCAAGGCCACTATGCGATGCTGTGGAAAGGCAGTCTATGTTAAGACGTGCCTTGCAGCAAGGCTATGTTGTGATGTTGAGTGAAGAACGCCTACGTTAAGACGTGCTGAGCAGCAAGGCTATGTTGAGATGTTGTGTGAAGAAAGACCATGTTAAGACGTGCTGTGCAGCAAGGCTATGTCGAGATGTTGTGTGCAGCAAGGCTATAATAAGACGTGCTTTGCAGCAAGGCTATGTTGAGATGTTGTGTCAGGCAAGGCTATGTTAAGATGCTGTCTGAGGCAAGGCAATATTAAGATGTGCTGTGCAGCAAGGCTATGTTAAGATGTTGTGTGAATCAAGGCTATGTTAAGACGTGCTGTGCAGCGCGGCTATGTGGAGTTGTTGTGTCAAGCAAGGCTATGTTAAAACGTGCTGTGCAGCAAGGATATGTTCAAATGTTGTGTGAAGAAAAGCCATATTAAGACGTGCTGTGTAGCAAGGCTATTCTAAGATGTTGTAGGAGGCAAGGCTATGTTAAGACGTGCTCACTACGTTGAGACGTTGTGTGAGGCACGGCTATGTTAAAACGCGCTGTGCAGCAAGGCTATGTTAAGATGTTGTGTGAGGCAAGGCTATGTTAAGATGTGCTGTGCAGCAAGGCTACGTTGAGACGTTGTGTGAGGCAAGGCTATGTTGAGATGTTCTGTGCAGCAAGGCTATGTTAAGCTGCTGTGTGAGGCAAGGTTATATTAGGACGTGCTGTGCGCCAAGGCTATGTTAAGATGTTGTGTGCAGCAAGGCTATATTCAGGCGTGCTTTGCAGCAAGGCGCTGTTGAGATGTTGTACGAAGAAAGACTATGTTAAGACGTGATGTGCAGCAAGGCTATGTTGAGATGCTGTGTGCAGCAAGGCCATAATAAGACGTGCTTTGCAGCAAGGCTATGTTGAGATGTTGTGTCAGGCAAGGAAGGCTATGTTAAGACGCGCTGTGTAGCAAGGCTGTGTTGAGACGCTGTCTGAGGCAAGGCAATATTAAGACGTGCTCTGCAGCAAGGCTATGTTAAGATGCTGTGTGCAGCAAGGTTATGTTAAGCCGTGCTTTGCAGCAAGGCTATGTTGAGATGTTGTGTGAAGCAAGGGTATATTAAGGCGTGCTGTGCAGCAAGGATATGTTGAGATGTTGTGTGAAGCACGGCTATGTTAAGATGCGCTGTGCAGGAAGGCTATGTTGAGATGTTGTGAAGCAAAGATATGTTTAGACGTGCTGCGCAGCCAGGCTCTGTTAAGATACTGTGTGCAGCAAGGCTGTTAGGACGTGGTGTGCGCCAAGGCTATGTTAAGATGTTGTAGAGCAAGGCCATATTAAGACGTTTTGTGCAGCAAGGCTGTGTTGGCATGGGGTGTGAAGCAAAGCAATGATAAGACGTCCTGTTCAGCGACGCTATGTTGAGATGTTGTGTGAAGCAGAGCTCTGTTCAGACGCTCTTTGCAGCAAGGCCATTTTGAGACACTGCCTGAGGCAAGTCTACCTGAAGACGTGCTTTGCAGCAAGGCTATGTTGAGATGTTGTGTGAAGACACGCTATGTTAAGACTTGCTGTGCAGCAAGGCTATGTTGAGATGTTGTGGGAAGAAAGGCTATGTTAAGAGTTGCTGTGCAGCAAGGCTATGTTGAGATGTTGTGTGCAGCAGGGCTCTGTTCAATCGTTCTTTGCAGCAAGGCTATGTTGAGATGCTGAGGCTATGTTAAGACGTGCTGTGCAGCAAGGCAATGTTAAGATGTTGTGTGAAGCAAGGCTATGTTAAGATGCTGTGCAGCACGGGTGTGTGGAGTTGTTGTGTCAAGCAAGGCTATGTTAAGACGTGCTGTGCAGCAAGGCTATGTTGAGATGTTAGATGAAGCAAGGCTATGTTAAGACGTGCTGTGCAGCAAGGCTATGTTGAGATGCTGTGTGAAGAAAGGTGATGTTAAGACGTGCTTTGCAGCAAGGGTATGATAGAAAAATGTTGTGTGAAGCAAGGCTATGTTTAGACGCGGTGTGCCGCAAGGCTGTGTTAAGATGTTGTGTGAGGCAAGGCTATATTTAGTCGTGCTGTGCAGCAAGGCTATGTTGAGGCGATGTGTGAGGCAAGGCAATATTAAGAGAGGTGATATTAACACGTGGTTTGCAGCAAGGCTATGTGGAGTCGTTGTGTCAAGCAAGGCTATGTTAAAACGTGCTGTGCAGCAAAGATATGTTCAAATGTTGTGTGAAGAAAAGCCATATTAAGCAGCAAAGATATGTTCAAATGTTGTGTGAAGAAAAGCCATATTAAGACGTGCTGTGTAGCAAGGCTATTCTAAGATGTTGTAGGAGGCAAGGCTATGTTAAGACGTGCTAACTACGTTGAGACGTTGTGTGAGGCAAGGCTATGTTAAAACGCGCTGTGCAGCAAGGCTATGTTAAGATGTTGTGTGAGGCAAGGCTATGTTAAGATGTGCTGTGCGGCAAGGCTACATGGAGACGTTGTGTGAGGCAAGGCTATGTTAAGACGTGCTGCGCAGCAAGGCTATGTTAAGATGTTGGGTGAGGCAAGGCTATGTTCAGACGTGCTGTGCAGCAAGGCTATGCCGAGATGCTGTGTGCAAGGCTATGTTCAGACGTGCTGTGCAGCAAGGCTACGTTGAGACGATGTGTGAGGCAAGGCTATGTTGAGATGTTCTGTGCAGCAAAGGCTATGTTAAGCTGCTGTGTGAGGCAAGGTTATATTAGGACGTGCTGTGCGCCAAGGCTATGTTAAGATGTTGTGTGCAGCAAGGCTATATTCAGGCGTGCTTTGCAGCAAGGCGCTGTTGAGATGTTGTACGAAGAAAGACTATGTTAAGACGTGATGTGCAGCAAGGCTATGTTGAGATGCTGTGTGCAGCAAGGCCATAATAAGACGTGCTTTGCAGCAAGGCTATGTTGAGATGTTGTGTCAGGCAAGGAAGGCTATGTTAAGACGCGCTGTGTAGCAAGGCTGTGTTGAGACGCTGTCTGAGGCAAGGCGATATTAAGACGTGCTCTGCAGCAAGGCTATGTTAAGATGCTGTGTGCAGCAAGGTTATGTTAAGCCGTGCTTTGCAGCAAGGCTATGTTGAGATGTTGTGTGAAGCAAGGGTATATTTAGGCGTGCTGTGCAGCAAGGATATGTTGAGATGTTGTGTGAAGCACGGCTATGTTAAGATGCGCTGTGCAGGAAGGCTATGTTGAGATGTTGTGAAGCAAAGATATGTTTAGACGTGCTGCGCAGCCAGGCTCTGTTAAGATACTGTGTGCAGCAAGGCTGTTAGGACGTGGTGTGCGCCAAGGCTATGTTAAGATGTTGTAGAGCAAGGCCATATTAAGACGTTTTGTGCAGCAAGGCTGTGTTGGCATGAGGTGTGAAGCAAAGCAATGATAAGACGTCCTGTTCAGCGACGCTATGTTGAGATGTTGTGTGAAGCAGAGCTCTGTTCAGACGCTCTTTGCAGCAAGGCCATTTTGAGACACTGCCTGAGGCAAGTCTACCTGAAGACGTGCTTTGCAGCAAGGCTATGTTGAGATGTTGTGTGAAGACACGCTATGTTAAGACTTGCTGTGCAGCAAGGCTATGTTGAGATGTTGTGGGAAGAAAGGCTATGTTAAGAGTTGCTGTGCAGCAAGGCTATGTTGAGATGTTGTGTGCAGCAGGGCTCTGTTCAATCGTTCTTTGCAGCAAGGCTATGTTGAGATGCTGAGGCTATGTTAAGACGTGCTGTGCAGCAAGGCAATGTTAAGATGTTGTGTGAAGCAAGGCTATGTTAAGATGCTGTGCGGCACGGGTATGTGAAGTTGTTGTGTCAAGCAAGGCTATGTTAAGACGTGCTGTGCAGCAAGGCTATGTTGAGATGTTAGATGAAGCAAGGCTATGTTAAGACGTGCTGTGCAGCAAGGCTATGTTGAGATGCTGTGTGAAGAAAGGTGATGTTAAGACGTGCTTTGCAGCAAGGGTATGTTAGAAAAATGTTGTGTGAAGCAAGGCTATGTTTAGACGTGCTGTGCCGCAAGGCTGTGTTAAGATGTTGTGTGAGGCAAGGCTATATTTAGTCGTGCTGTGCAGCAAGGCTATGTTGAGGCGATGTGTGAGGCAAGGCAATATTAAGACAGGTGATATTAAGACGTGGTTTGCAGCAAGGCTATGTGGAGTCGTTGTGTCAAGCAAGGCTATGTTCAGACGTGCTGCGCAGCACGGCTATGTTAAGATGTTGTGTGCAGCAAGGCTATGTTAAGACGTGCTGTGCAGCAAGGCTATGTGTATTTTATGTTGAGATGTTGTGTCTTGCAAGGCTATGCTAAGACGTGCTGTGCATGCAGCCAGGCTATGCTAAGATGTTGTGTGCAGCAAGGCTATGTTAAGACGTGCTGTGCACCAAGGCTATGTTTTGATGTTGTGTGCAGCAAGGATCTATTAAGACGCGCTGTGCAGCAAGGTCTGTTGAGATGTTGTGTGAAGCCAGGCGGTGTTAAGACGTGCTGTGCAGCGAGGCTATGTTGAGATGTTGTGTTAAGCAAGGCTCTGTTCAAACGTTCTTTGCAGCAAGGCCACTATGCGATGCTGTGAGAAGGAAGTCTATGTTAAGACAGGCTTTGCAGCAAGGCTATGTTGTGATTGAGTGAAGAAAGCCAACGTTAAGACGTGCTGAGCAGCAAGGCTATGTTGAGATGTTGTGTGAGGCAAGGCTATGTTAAGATGCTGTCTGAGGCAAGGCAATATGAAGACGTGCTTTGCAGCAAGGCTATGTTGAGATGTTGTGTGAAGAAAGGCCATATTAAGATGTGCTGTGCAGCAAGGCTATGTTAAGATGTTGTGTGAAGCAAGGCTATGTTAAGACGTGCTGTGCAGCGCGGCTATGTGGAGTTGTTGTGTCAAGCAAGGCTATAACAAGACGTGCTTTGCAGCAAGGCTATGTTGAGATGTTGTGTCAGGCAAGGCTATGTTAAGATGCTGTCTGAGGCAAGGCAATATGAAGACGTGCTTTGCAGCAAGGCTATGTTGAGATGTTGTGTGAAGAAAAGCCATATTAAGACGTGCTGTGTAGCAAGGCTATGTTAAGATGCTGTAGGAGGCAAGGCAATGTTAAGACGTGCTAACTAAGTTGAGACGTTGTGTGAGGCAAGGCTATGTTAAAACGCGCTGTGCAGCAAGGTTATGTTAAGATGTTGTGTGAGGCAAGGCTATGTTAAGATGTGCTGTGCAGCAAGGCTACGTTGAGATGTTGTGTGAGGCAAGGCTAGGTTAAGACGTGCTGCGCAGCAAGGCTATGTTAAGATGTTGGGTGAGGCAAGGCTATATTTGGATGTGCTGTGCAGCAAGCCTACGTTGAGACGATGTGTGAGGCAAGGCTATGTTCAGACGCGCTGTGCAGCAAGGCTGTCGAGATGCTGTGTGCAAGGCTATGTTCAGACGTGCTGTGCAGCAAGGCTACGTTGAGACGATGTGTGAGGCAAGGCTATGTTGAGATGTTCTGTGCAGCAAGGCTATGTTAAGCTGCTGTGTGAGGCAAGGCTATATTAGGACGTGCTGTGCAGCAAGGCTACGTTGAGACGTTGTGTGAGGCAAGGCTATGTTGAGATGTTCTGTGCAGAAAGGCTACGTTAAGATGTTGTGTGAGGCAAGGCTACATAAGGATGTGCTGTGCAGCAACGCTATGTTGAGACGTTGTGTGAGGCAAGGCTATGTTAAGACGTGCTGTGAAGCAAGGCAATGTTGAGATGTTGTGTGCGGCGAGGTTATAAAACGACGTGCTTTGCAGCAAGGCTATGGTGAGATGTTGTGTCAAGCAAGGCTATGTTAAGACGTGCTGTGTAGCAATGCTATGTTGAGATGTTGTCTGAGGCAAGGCAATACTAAGACGTGCTCTGCAGCAAGGCTATGTTGAGATGTTGTGTGAAGACACGCTATGTTAAGACTTGCTGTGCAGCAAGGCTATGTTGAGATGTTGTGGGAAGAAAGGCTATGTTAAGAGTTGCTGTGCAGCAAGGCTATGTTGAGATGTTGTGTGAAGCAAGGTTATGTTAAGCCGTGCTGTGCAGCAAGGCTATGTTGAGATGTTGTGTGAAGCAAGGTTATGTTAAGACGTGCGTTGCAGCAAAGCTATGTTGGGATGTGTTGTCAAGCAAGGCTATGTTCAGACGTGCTGTGCAGCAAGGCTATGTCGAGATGTCGTGCGCAAGGCTATGTTAAGACGTGCTTTGCAGCAAGGCTATGTTGAGATGTTGTGTGAAGAAAGGCCATATTAAGATGTGCTGTGTAGCAAGGCTATGTGAAAATGTTGTGTGGGGCAAGGCTATGTTAAGACGTGCTGTGCAGCAAGGCTACGTTGAGACGTTGTGTGAGGCAAGCCTATGTTAAAACGTGCTGTGCAGCAAGGATATGCTAAGATATTATTTGTGGGGAGGCTATATGAAGACGTGCTGTGCAGCAAGGCTACGTTGAGATGTTGTGTGAGGCAAGGCTATGTTAAGACGTGCTGTGCAGCAAGGCTATGTTAAGATGTTGTGTGAGGCAAGGCTATATGAGGACGTGCTGTGCAGCAAGGCTACGTTGAGACGATGTGTGAGGCAAGGCTATGTTGAGACGTGCTGTGCAGCAAGGCTACGTTGAGACGTTGTGTGAGGCAAGGCTTAAAAGGACGTGCTGTGCAGCAAGGCTATGTTAAGATGTTGTGTGAGGCAAGGCTATGTTGAGATGTTCTGTGCAGAAAGGCTATGTTAAGATGTTGTGTGAGGCAAGGTTATATTAGGACGTGCTGTGCAGCAAGGCTACCTTGAGACGATGTGTGAGGCAAGGCTATGTTGAGACGATGTGTGAGGCAAGGCTATGTTAAGATGTTGTGTGAGGCAAGGCTTATTAGGACGTGCTGTGCAGCAAGGCCACGTTGAGACGTTGCGTGAGGCAAGGCTATGTTGAGATGTTCTGTGTAGCAAGGCTATGTTAAGCTGCTGTGGGAGGCAAGGCTATATTAGGACGTGCTGTGCAGCAAGGCTACGTTGAGACGTTGTGTGAGGCAAGGCCATGTTGAGATGTTCTGTGCAGAAAGGCTATGTTAAGATGTTGTGTGAGGCAAGGCTATATTAGGACGTGCTGTGCAGCAAGGCTACGTTGAGACGTTGTGTGAGGCAAGGCTATGTTTCGATAATCTGTGCAGCAGGGCTTTGTTGCCATGTGCTGTGCAGCAGATGTTGTGCAGCAGAGCTAGCCTTCTTGAGCAAGAAGTCTTCGCAATGCTTTCCGGGGAAACTGCCTGCGGGCCACAAAAAGCTATTCGACCAGTCGGCAGTCCTCAGAGCAAGCGCAAAAACGCCGCAGCCCTCCGAGGAGGTGCATATCGCACCATAACCGCACAAACCGCTGGAAGAGTCTGAGCCAAAGCTGCGGCGTCGTGTCTTTCACTGACGTTGCCTTGTTGCCTCTGGAATCTCGCTCTCACAACTTTCTGATTGCTTTTGCATGCTTTGCTTCTGACTCCCACTGGTGACGATTGGCCCGACTTTTGCCCTAGCAGCATCGCGCCAATTGCGTTCTTCGCACCGGCTTGGTTGACAAGTGAAGGCTCCAGCAGGACTTGCATGGCTCGTTCATTTCTCGAGCTCGTTCTCCAAGGCCTCCTGATGCCTCTGGCAAACATCTACCAGCCTGAGTCTGAGCCATGCAACGATGCAAGCTCCAGCTAGGTACCGGTTTTTGTGGTTTTCGAGGGGCAGCAAAGAAAGGAAAACAACAATTTTTGGAGATCCCACTTTAATAACACACCCAGGCGGAGGCTGGCGGATCGTCTGGTTGTCTGTGGCCCGCACAAGTTGACACAGGAAATGAACTCATGCACGTTGATGGGGGCCTGGCAAGTGCATGTGATCAAGCAGTCACAAGTCAAGGTGGAGGAGTAGGAGTACACCAGAAAGCCGCCGCAGCCCAAGTGGAGCGTTAAACGCAAATGACCAAAAGCCATATTCAAGTTGTAATCCTGCCTTTGATAGCCTCAAATCACCCCGCGAAGCCAGAACAACAGTTCCAGACTTGACTCATGTACACTGCAACCTGCTTGCAGTCTCTGAGCTGCTTGTAACAGTAGCAGGACCAGCATGGAACCAATTCTGGGATTCGCCATTGGCTTTCCGGCCACCCAAGAACCACGCGTAGCCTCATCGTCCTTGCCAACAATCAGCAGCCATTCGCCCACCTCGGGGGCGCCAGGTGACCCGAGGTGGGGGGGGGGGAATTATGGGTTTTCCTCTTGGTTTTCACTTTAACTCCCACCTAAAAAGGGGAAGCCTCAAAAACACCCACACACACACACCCTATGAGTTCCCGACCCCGATTCCTCTCTGGCATAGAGAGGTGACTTGGCGCGGTGCATCTGATCTCAGCCTTGGGGCTTCTTTTTTGGGCCCACGGCGTAGCGGTCAAAGTGGTCGCAGTGCACATCTGGAAAGTCCAAGGACCTGGCGTCGCAACGATCCATTTCTCAAATCCCGCATGTGGACACGTACCCATGGCCCAGCAAGCAACAGGATTGCGACAAAAGATCTGTGCCAGGATGCGGATCCGGCCTCAAGAGTTCCCTGAGCCCCTCAGCGCTCACCGTGCCCTTGGGGGCAAACCTCAGCGTGGGACATGTACCGAAATAGCTTGGCATGACTTTCTCACGTGGGCTTTTTTGGGGGGGAGCATGGTTCCACAATCCTGGCTCAAAGTCTTCACATGATTGCAAACATTGTCCTACATGTTCCAGGAGAACTTGCCGCCAAATCCGCTCAGATGTCATCAACCAATCCGGTCCAAGCCGCTTCTTGAAGGCTGCCCGCATGTACTCCTCACTGGCCTGGAGGTCGAACCTCAAGCCGGTACTGGCTGTAAACGTCGTAAGCTGAGGATTGAGGATCTATCTGGGAAAACCGTTGGTGGCGGGGAGGGGCTTGGAGGGTCAGATTTTCCTTGGACTCCCCTTACACAACCTCAAAAAAAGGATGCACGCACACACACACACACATACGCACACACACACACACAGGCACCCACCTACCCACGCACACCCAACACACAACACACACACACACAACACGCACATGTACACACACACACATGTATATGTGTATGTGTATATACATAGAAATTATTTTCACTAGAGAACTCAACCAGCAATGTCAGGAACCAAACCGCCTGTTCGCAAAAGCTAATGGAGGCCTCACTATGGTCTGCAAGCTGCGTAGGACCCTTGCCTAAACTAGGCAACGCTCATTCGGGGGTTGTCAACAAATGGGGTCAAATGGCAGCAAAGACCGGCGGCACCACGATCGCATACTTGGATGCGTAACCAACTTAATAGCTGGGGTAATTGGGGTGAGTCCTCTATTCTTGATGATAACCATCTGAATTGGTTTGACCACCCCTCAAATACTTGTGGACAAACCCCACTTCGCAGCAATTCGGACAAATCTCACAAAAAACTCTCTAGGCCCCCAGATCTGCCAAAAAGTCGAAACAACTTTTCCTAGTGGAAACTACCTCACACAAACAAAAAAACACCTGTTAAAAAAGGGTCCGACCAACAACCAGCTCAGTGGAACCGGGCTGGTTGAACCACGTCTAACGACCACCCCTTCGGTGTTTTCCCTCCCTTGTCCTCGTCGTTTCGTTTCGTTTCCTTGGGCTTTCGGGCAGTCCCAGCGCCTTGCCCGCGGTGCAGCTCCGAACCGCGGGGGTTTGCGCCTGGGACAAAAAGAAACCGACCAAACGACCCGGGGCCCCCTGGTCTTCGTTTTGCTGTCCCCGGCTTTTGAGACATGCACTGACGACAAGGGGTCGGTTTTTCCGAGTTTGGTCTCCAAGGGGCAGTTTGGGGATTCTTGTGGCAGGTGCTGTTTTGGGAACAGCAATGCTGCATGGTGGTGACGGTGCGCGCTCGCGCGCTCGCGCGCGCACGCGCATATTTCTGCGATATTGATTGTTTGGGGCGCTCTTCGGGGGCTCTGTTGGAGTTGCTGGCGCGCAATCGTTGGCATGTTTTCTTTGGTATCTGGGGTCTATGCTGGTGTATTTGTTTGGGGCCTCGACGGAAAAACACGGGAAACCCACAACTTTCCGATTCGACACGCCCAAAGAAATACTGTAGACTGTAGACTTCGCAAACAAGGTGCAAAGTATGAAAGACACTGACCTTTTCCAAAGGCCCACTGAGGATGGCGCAGCTAAGATGCTGGTGCAAATGCTCTTGACTTGATCAAGCGTCAAGCCATCCACCTGCACCCATGTTGAATTTCACACGAACCGAGCAGAGTCAAGCCCTGCCAGCCCTGCCTTGTTCAACTGGCCCAGCCTTCAAGGCTCCAAGGCGTCACTCCCTCAAAAACGCTGTGGGCGCCCGGCCACTCGCGCGCGACTTTGGCGTTGAGGTGCAGGTCCTCAGCTGTCAAGCGATGCCGTCCAGCAACGAGCTGCGACGCAGAGGGCCGGCCCGATCGGGGCCCCGGCCAGGCTGCGGCACATGTCAAAGAAGGAGTGGATCTCCAGCTGGCGGGTTCGAGACATTGGACAAAGAGGGGGGTTGCACAGTGTTTTTGGGGGCATGTAGTTTTATCATAGCATGTTTCCATGCCACGGCCAATGCGCCGTTTGGCTCAAGCTTTTCAATCCGGCGATCAGCCCTTGCAATTTCGTCACCGCACGCCGCGTCACATCACGCTCGTCAGCAACAAGGAGTGTTGCTGCCGAGTGCCCGTGGTGGCGTTTCCGGTGGAGGTTGGTTGGGGGTTCTGGTTGGGGTTGGTGCGCATTTGGTTTGCTTTGCTTGCTTCGCTGCATTGTTTGCCTGCCTGGTTTGCTGCTTTGTGCTTGCTTTCGGTTGTCTCTGCCCTTGCTGGGTTCATTCATCTTTTGGTTAAAGGCACCCTGTTTGGTTCGTTTGTTGTGCCAGCCGGGGGCACCGCTTTGCCCTTGGGACTGGGGGACTTAAACAATCTCTTCTTGTTGGTGGGATTGGGCCTGTTTATTCTCTCCCGAAATACTGTTTCAAACCCTTTCGCAGGTTATCAGCCGTAGGATTCGTCCTCGGTTGGCACCGCGAACCCCATTTAATAACAACCCTGCAGGCGCCGTTTTCCATAGGCTACTGTAGGACTCATGGCGGGAATCACCGAGGATGGACCTCATGTGGTGACCGATGAGTGGGTTCTCGGCCAGGCCGGAATCTTGGACGTTGTGAATGACGGCCAGGTGCCCGGACAGCCGATGTTTTCCGGTCCTGACTTTTTGTCGGACCACACTTTTTCAGAAGCAATGCCTTCAGGGAGATCCAGTGCTACTCGCACTGATGATCTATCGTCTAATGCCTCAAGAGCTAATCGCTCTCAGGGTCATGGGGCTAATCGTCCTGACCATGATGATTCCGTCTCAGGACGTGATGATGACGAGCCCGGTATTGCACCTGGAGCTCAATCCTCATCTTTCCCGGAGCTGATGAATATTGGTCAGTCCGAGTTTCGTGATTCTCGAGGTAGCAGTAGACCTGTGCCAACCAGCAGTATAGTTTTTCAAGCGCTCGGTAATCCCGAACCTGGTACATCCAGTGGAGTTGCATTTGATGTTCATCTGCCGACCGAATCCGGTGGGCTCGATTGGAGAGCCTCATGGCCCAACGACGGAAATATTTTTGGTATGGATTTTGCCGCATGGATGCCAGGGCCACCCGCCCCGTCATCTTTCCCGCAATTCCAAAGCCCAAAACGGGCTGCTGGAAGCGATGAATTCATGCTACCTTTGTCGATTGAGAATCTCAATCCTGACGTGGCCAGCCGTAACGTCAGGCCAAGGCCGTCGGTAAACCCGACCATGAGGAACATGTCCCCTCCCCCAGGACTTTCAGGATTTGAGAGCCCTAGGGAGCGTAATATCGTAGATAGATTGGATTTGCATCCCAGTCCAACCCCGAGCAAACGATCTAGGTCAAATTCGACTGGATCGCATAGGGCAAGGGGGATGGATCGGGAAACCGCCCACAGGGGTAACCCCAGTGCGCGGGACTCAGGACGCGGTCGATCAGGTGATCCAGCGTCAATCATTGGTAGAGACCCGCTAAACGCGGACACACACGTTAACGTGCTTGATGGAATCGAAGCATTCCAGGAGGAATTTAATAGGTCAAGTGGCATGAACGCACAAGGTGTTCGCCCTACGCCCAACGCGGCTTCCATTTTCGCTCTGGACGGCATGGACGGAGCTAATGTTCCGATAGAATCTGAATCCATGATGGCATCAAGTTCTAGTCGCAACCATACTATCAGTAATGCGACTGATATTGAATCGATGTCTGAGTCTAGAGTGTCCAATGCGACCGACTTGAATGACATTGTTATTGCTGACTCGAGGCCTGATGTTCCTATGCGAATGGATAGGCCTGTTGTTCCTAAACTGCCCGTGGCCAAGGGCCTGGGCATGACACAACCCTCTGCGGTTCGTGATGCTAGGAGATCTGCTCCGTATCAGAGTCAATCTCCTAATCGGAGTGAGTTTCCACGGCCATCAACGGCCGTGCAGGATGATTTCAGAACTCCTCCGAGATCTAATCCAATCATGGTTGATTTGTCCACTCCTCGTGATCGCGGATCAGGATTTGGTCCTACGAATGAGGAGCAACCCAACGAGGTTGCTGATCTTGTAACAGCCCTTGAAAGAGGGAGAGTGGACTCTTCGGTAAGTGCGATTATTCATCGCCTGGCTGCTAAGGTCGAAGACCTTGGTCGTAGGAATGATAGAAGTGATCAATGCATCAAGCAGCTCTCCACTGAGGTTAACTCGTGGAGGGCCAAATACGACCAATGCGTCCATGTGAATAGCACGTGTACGCAGGCTGCGAACGCGGCCATGCAGCTGTCACAAGGGACTAAGGACATCGTAACCGAGCTTGGCCAACGCGTCAAGATCGTTTCCAATCGCATAATAAGCATAGGCGATGCCCTAAATGAGCGAGCCAGCTATGATGATGTTGCTCGCTCCATCACCCAAGTTCAAACTGTTTTTGAATCTCTTTCTGATCGAGTAACCGGGCTTATAGCTCGTGTTGATATGATCGAGAGATCTCTAGTGGAGAGCCAATCCAACCATCCTGCTATTGGTGGAGTGAACCTCAAAATCGAGGACCTGTCCACTAGGGTATGTCAGATTGATAGGATGATGCAAGATGTCGAACAACGCTGGACCAACAATAGGGACGGCATAAAGTGGGTTAAAGACCAACTTTATGAGACACAAGCCAACCTTGAGATGAAGTCAAGGGACTGCAAATCCTACACGGACAAGCAAAATACTCATAACATGGCCGTTTCGACTACGCTCAACAGTAAGCTCGAGCAAATGCTCGAGGTGCTGGGTAATACGGCCCAGAGAATTAACTCCCTCGAGTCAAGGCACTCGAACCAGGCCTCAAGTAGTGGGTTGAACGATCACACAGGAGGAAGGCGAGCCGCGTCCCGTACTCCGGATAAGCGGCCACCTCCACCTGGCCCTCCTGATGATGATCCTCCACCTCCTCCTCCAGATTGGCAAAACCCAGGAGGAGGGGGGAAGAAGAGTGCTGCCGGTGGGAACCCTGGCAACCCTGGTAAACCCAGATGTAAATATGTAGGTGATGGATATAATCATCTCATGGCTGAGTTTCACTGCAAGGGATGCAGAGGTGATATTTGTGAGTATTGTTTCTCATTTAAAGAGAACCTGTGTGAAGAATGTTCCCGTAACGGACCCCGATGCGGAGTCTGTAGGGAAAGCTCGTTCCTGACCAAGGGAATTGAGTGTCAATTTTGTAAGACCTACTACTGCACCAGACATTCTGCTGGGCAGGATGACTACAGGAGATTTGGATTTGTCCAGGGTCCCTGTTGTCTTGCGTGCCTAAGGGACGAAACTAGGAGAAGAAGGGATCCCGATGGTAACCGTGTCAGGAATAGGTCGCCTGGGGGCGTACCTGAGGCGAACCCGACGCGGTCGTTCTCGCCGCCTCTGCGGCCACCCGTTGACAGATTCCGTGACACCCCAACTGGGGGTCAACCCAACGCGGCTGACCTTCAGAGTCCTCCGAAGGCTACGCAACCCGTGCCCCTGGATAAACGTGAAACCGGATATTATCCAGGATTTGATCCCAACGGTACAAGGCCAAAGGATCCTTCAGGCCTTGAGCCGCCGACCATGCGTGGCCCCGATCCTCCTGACAAGAAATGTCGGATGTGTGATCGGGATATTCCTGACCCCAGCAAAATAGAAGAATGTAAGATATGCATGAAAAGGGCATGTGAGATTTGCATTCCGAAGGCTACTCGCCTTTGTCCTGTATGTGCATTATCAATCGGTAGTTCTCAGGTTCCACAGCATCTTTTCGGAACTGGTGGCGGCGGGTACAGTAGCCACCATGATCCGAACTGTACAGCTGCGACTAAATGCATTTCCATAGACCTCCCGCCAGAGCCCGACGCGGCTGGGCTGAGGGTAGCCAATATGAAGGAAGCTGTTAGCAATGCCTACAGCTATGATGGACTTTACGTCATCAATTGGCTAACTGAAGTCGAGAAGGCAAAGACCTTTGATGAACTGGATGGGGAATGTAAGTACCACATCCTCGAAGCCAGGTTCAATGCAGCCATTCGGAAGTGCATCAAGACTGTTGCGATCATCGTTAAGATTAATCGTCTCACCGAAGCCGCTCAACGCTCCAACAATCGCATCAAGAGTAGGCAGATCCTGTGGCTCTTATACGACCACTTAAGGACTGCGAATATCGGAGAGCAATCGTTCAGGATAATTGAGCTCTCAAACTTGCGATGCAGTGTTTCATCTTTCTATACTGAAGAGGAGCGACTTGAAAGGTTCATCGCGAAGTGGGATCACATCCTTGCGGGTCTCGATGAACCGCTGACCGAGCAGGTAAAGCAGTCGCTATTCAGTGAGAAGGTTAGACACCTCAACTGTTTGGCTCATGATATCAGGGAATGGGATAGGAACATATCCAACCCTGATGTTTGTAGCTATGAATGGCTTCGTGCTCGTTGCAAGAACGAAATTGACCGTTGGAGGGTTCGTAAGAATCAGGTCAATATGCACAAAGACTTTTACGAACGATCTCAGTCCAGGGAGAGAGCCCAGAAACCTGGCGCTCCTGGTCCTCCCGTTAGGAGACGATCTCCGTTTGGAGACTCCCATAGGCCTAATCGGCCTCCTAGTGATCCAAGGAAGAGGACCGGTAATACCCCTAGTCCTAATCGAAGGGACAGGTACTCTCCCAGGAATCGGGAGCAGGACAAGCGGCATACGCCTAGCCCTAGGGGCGAGCCCCCGAGGAGGCCCAGATCTACGTCGCCCGGCGCTCCTGCGATTGATGCGTGTAGGGACTTCGCGCGTGGATACTGTTCGCGCGGGCAAGAGTGCAAATTCGCACACACAAGAACTGGGAGTTCCGATGCTAAACGCAAGGAGCGTCCTCCCCTGATTCCAGGGTATTGCGCCCAATGGGTTGCCTATGGAAAGTGCATGAGGGATAAGTGTGATTACAAGCATGCAAAGCCACCTGAGCATTTGCTGAAAGAAGCGAAGCAACACACTGCGGCCCCAGCGACCGAGTCTGCCGATGCGCAACCCGAGTCTGCTGAACCTACTACCACTGCTGACGACAGGACATATAGTCCTGCCCCTGATTTGTCAGCGGGTTTTTGAGAGGGGCGGGCCGTCACCCTCAGGCTATAGGGCTTGTTGCCTGCCCTGCTCATCCCATAGCCAAGGCATTTGAAGAGTATAGAGCTCGGTTTCAACGCCCTGAAGGGACAATGGAGTGGTCAGTGACCACTATTGGCGCTCGTACACTGCAAGGCACGTGTCCGGGTGGTCCAAATATCAGAGCTGTAATTCGCAGACGAACGATTCGTCTCTCGGACAACGCTCTGATTGATGATGTCGACTTGAGTGTACCGACTCGTAAATCCGCTTTATTCAGGCGGATTCCTGGGCCAATTGACATTAGGACGGATTTCTATTACATGCCCGGTAAATGCGGCCAGTATAACTCTGAGCTCGCAAAGGCAGTGAGGATTAAGCTCACTGCTCACAGGCTAAAATTCAATGACAATGCTGAAATTCAGCGCGTTGAGAATACAAGGACTCGTGACGAGCCTAGGCCGATCATGAATCGGCGGTCGCATTCTCACCCCATTCACCCGGATAGGTTGCGTCAACCTCCCGAGGTAATTGCGATGTCCGAGGAGAATGCTAGAATCCTAGCTGCCACTACTAGACAGATTGTACAGTTGCAATTAGGTGAGTATGTGCCTGATAATAGGTGGGCTCGTCGCCCTCGAATGATCAGGGAAAATGTTCCTGATCAGATGCCTGCTATGCCTGGCCCTCAAATCGAAATCCGGTGGCTTGCTGACACTGGGTGTCCTTTCGACTTGGTCGGGATGCACGACATCCCCGCGCAGGATCATCGCCACATCAAGAATGGGCGAACTCAACATTCCTTGCAAACCGCAAATGGTGTTGCTGGGACTCAAGGTAGAGTTGATGCAACCGTTGAGTCACTTGACGAGGATATTGAAGCCTTTGTCATGGGTAATACACCCTCGATTGTGTCAATAGGACGTAGATGCGCAGATTATGGATACAGTTTCCGGTGGGATGCTTTTGAGACGCCTGTTCTCATCTGCCCATCCGGGAGAACTGTTAGGCTCGACGTTATAAACAACGTCCCATACCTGCCTAAAGGGCCGGTTATGTTTGGAGCCCCGAACTTAGATGCATGTCCTGCGATACCGGCAATGCCCGGTCCAGTAATTGCCATGAACGATTCACTGTACCCTGCAGCTCCCTCTGAGGCCGACGCGCCTGACGAGGGGGGTGAAATTGTTGAAATCAAACACCCTGAGGGCTATAGGACTGAAGCCCAGTTACGTGCTGAAGCTAAAACGCTTCAACACATGATGTCACATTTGCCAAAGAATCCTTTTTGCCCACATTGCCAACGCGCAAAGATGGAGAACGTGCGTTTGCACCGCCGGGGCGGTGCCGACGCGCATGAATGCACGAAATTCGGTGATATTGTCACTGTTGACACGATGGTGTTACACGGTTTAAAGGACCGTGGTGTGAATGGTGAAACGGACGCAGTCGTGTTTTACGATCTTGCGACCAAGTACATAGATGTACTCCCTGTTTTTAGTCGTTCTGTACCTAATACGGTAGAAGCCTTTCACAAGTTTATGGGTCCCGAACCCAAGATTGGTCTGTTATACTCGGACCAAGCCAGAGAGTTTCTTGCGGCTACTCGCCGAATGGCTTGGGTGCATCACATGTCCACACCCGGAATGCCAAAGACGAATGGCATCATTGAAAACAAAGTGAAGTTAGTTCTGCATGGAGCAAGAGTACTCCTCAGACAAGCCGGCTTATCGCCCAAATGGTGGCCATTTGCCGTTCGCGCATTTTGCGCGGCCAGAAATCTCGAAAATCGAGGTGAAGGAACCGCATGGGGGAAGAGAAACGATGACAGGGATTTTCCCGGTCAACTCATCCCATTCGGATGTCTTGTTGATTTCAAGCCCATCGCGCCAAAACCGCGTAGGCTCGAAAAGGGGGGGCTCAAAAACGCCTCCGAACGGGACGAACATCACAAAGCTGATGAAGTTCCTACAAACGACCACTGGATCTTCGATGAAGAATCTGGCAAACTCGTCAGAGTGCACGTTGAACCAAGGACCAAGCTGTTCAAAGCTGACAGCGTTGATGCTCCAATCGAGCATATTCGTCTCACCGCTGACCGTGACACATGGGTTCAGTACGATGAGGAAAACGGAGAAATGATTCACTCCGTTGACTGGAGATACGGTCCGGATTCCACCAAGGAGCTAAAAGCTCCGTGGACTGGCGAGACATATTTCACTGTAAAACCAAAAGAGTTTGACCCTCTTGAGGACTCTGATTACGAGCCCGAAGGAGATGATGAACTAGCTGATGATTCAGGGCCGTCCGATCACGGAGAGGACGAGTACAGCAACGTGCCCGCTATGCCGGCACAGAAAATTGACCCTGCATCTAAAGCGCCCAAATTCGGGCCAGTGTCAAAGCCTGGAATTTTCCTGGGTTATAGATTAGAGCCCGGTGGCCAGTGGAAGGGCGACTACTACGTTGCCGATCTTGAACACTTTAGGAACGGATTTTCCCGACCCAGTGTTCATCAAGTCAAAAGAATTTGGCGGAACCCCGAAGAGGGATACGTTTTTCCCATGTTGGCCGCCTATGAGCGTCTGACTAGGGAGGTCCAGCTCCTAGATACTGGAGAAGGAAAGGGTCTTTCCAAAGCGGATGTTCCCACTCAACCGGACAGCAAGCTCGATGCCGTTGGTCCGGGTACTGACCATCCTAACGATGACAGTAGTGATCCTGCTGTTGACTCTGAAGCACCTGCTGATGTTCCTGAAAGGGACCACTGGGTGCGTGATGAAGAATCCAAATCCTGGCACAGACACCATGTCGATGCTAGGCACGCCTTTTTCGGGGATGATAGATCTCCACTGCCTCCTGGAGGCCCGTCCCAAGCGGATGTGGATGATTATCGTGTAACTCATCTGAAGTACATTGACTCTACGCAACAGTGTATCCGTGATGACAGGAGAATCCTGAACCCTGGACATCGAGTCAGAACTCAAAAGTTCTGGACTGGTGTGACCATTCTGTATGATAAAGGGCATGCTCCTTCTAGGGCTCCAAGGGTCACTCTAAACAAGTTTAAAAATAGGCTAGACAAAGTCAAAGACCTCGATGCAGGTGAGCCTAAAGCCCACACCTCACACGGTGATGAGCTTGATTATGAGCAGAAGGAGGGAAGGAAGGAGAGGTCCTATTCTGGATCTGGTAAACCCAACTCCATTTCTTCTACTGACTGGAAACGTATGTCCGTCGGTATGCGAAGGATATACATCGAGGCTGAAAGAGAGGAAGCTCTGAAACGAGCGCGTGCTGGCGAAGCCGCACCCTCCAAACCAGCTGGACCCGCTTTGATAAAGCGGAGATTGTTGATAGAATTTGCATGCGAACCTGACTCTAAGCTCTCCGCCACAATGCTGGAACAGGGGGGTGACGCGATTCGCGTGCACAAAGAGTCGTTTGATATTTTAAAGAATAAGGATATGACCAGATTGATTGAGGTCGTCGATCAGAATCCTGGTTGTGACTTATGGGGCTCGATCCCGTGCGGACCGTGGAGTACTTGGCAGTATGTTAATTTGTCTCAGTACGGTCCCGAGTTCGCAGTAGAGCTCAACGAAGCTAGACGAACGACGATGGTCATGTTTGCTGCTTTCCTTCGTGTCGCCAAACGCGTGCGTTTTAAGGGAGGTAGAATTGCATTCGAGTGGCCGAGGCATTGCCTTGGTTGGAAACAGCCATTTATGAGGCGTCTAATCGACGATCCCGACATCAGGTGTGTCGATGTCGACGGTTGCGACTTTGGAATGCAAACGTCCGATGGTGTTCCCATCAGGAAGCAGTGGCGGATCGCCACTTCTTGCCCTGAACTAGCAAACGAGCTACGAGGGCGCACGTGTAGCCACGAAATAGGCTACCCCCACGCCAGGATCGAGGGAAGCCTTACGCCCTTGACTGCGCGATATCCCATTGGGATGTGTAAAGCCGTGATTAAAGGTCTTTATGGGCATAAGCCCTATGCGGCTGCCCCTGCTACCTTGAGCGAGGAGGACGACGCTCCTGCTGCGCCTGTTGAGGTAACGGAGGCCGATCCTTGTGCATGGAGGCGAGACAAGGATGCCTTGCTCGTCCACATGCTGAACAGTTATGCAACTCTCCCTACTCGGCAAACGCCTGGCTCTGCGGGCGTAGATTTAAGCTCGTGCGATGAAATCATCGTTCCCGCTAAGGGAAGTGCTCTTGTGCAAACTGGATGCGCCTTTACTTTCCCAAGCGGAGTTTACGGCCGCATCGCACCGAGATCAGGTCTGGCAGACAAGCACATGCTAGACGTAGGTGCAGGAGTAATTGACCCTGATTTCTCAGGAGAAGTGAGAGTGATGCTTTTTAATCACTCTGACTATGAGTTTCGAGTTCGACCTGGAGACAGGATCGCTCAACTCATACTCGAGAAAGTCATGATTGTTGATGCCAAGATCACTATCAAACAACCCGACGTAACCGTCAGGGGGGTTAATGGCTTCGGCAGTACCGGCGGGTACCCTGCTGGTCCCGCCATAGGGTTAAGCTGGTAACGACAAGGCGCGTGCAGCTCTCCTCAAGGAGTGGACAAAGCTCCGAAAGTTGGGATGTTGGGATGAGTCGAAAGTTAGAGAGTGGAAGAAAGTTGCTGCCGAAGCGCGAGCAAACGGCAAGACTGTCCATGTAGGAAGAATTTTTGACATATGTGTGGAAAAGAATCATGAACTCCCTGAGGATGATCCTAATAGGAAGTACAAAGGGAGAGTAGTGTTTGAGGGATGCTTTGTGAGGGACCAGTCAAATCACTGGGCCATGTTTTCCGAAGCTACCTCATGCCCGGCAACAATGGCCGCAGGCAAGATGTGTGATGCATATGGCATGTTGCCTGGTCACGCACTACAAGTCAGTGATGGCGAATCCGCCTATACCCAAGCTAAGCTGCTGGGTCCCACGACATGGGTGCGTATTCCTAAGGATCAATGGCCGCAAGCATGGGTTGATGCTGGCTATGACGATCCGGTCTGTCCATTGATTCTTGCCCTATACGGGCATCCTGATGCCGGCACGTTCTGGGAAAAGCATTGCGAAGCAAGGCTTATTGAGGTCGGATTTATCCGTGTCCCGGAATGGCCGAGTGTGTTTTATCACCCTAAGTATAAGCTTTTTCTTGTGGTTTATGTTGATGATTTTAAGATGGGTGGCCCATCCGCTAACCTATCGATCGGATGGGACCTCATTGGTCGGGTAATTACAATGGAACCGCCGGGTACCCTCAAGCGGTATCTGGGCTGCGAGCATGAGTTTGCTGCAGCAGATGTACAGGGTTTCTTCGACCCTCGTACTGCCTGGACTGTGGATCATCCACCATCCAAAGAGATGCCTGACATTCGTTTCGGAGAGAAACGACTTCGAGCTGACGAGGTCAAATTCGACCCGGCTCGGGTGAAGATCATCAAATATAACGAAGCGTGCTTCATGGAAGCATGCGTTGACAGGTACAAGGAGCTATGCCTCCCCAAGTACCCTAGACCTCTGGTGAAGGCTGAGACGCCTTTTCTGGATGAAAGTAAACCGGAATTTGATGAGAATCCCATCAACCCGGAAGTAGATCAGCTGTTTGGGCAGCCATCTCCTTGCCCAACAGACGTGATTGCTGAACAGCCCGGTGTCCTAGGCGACGCGGCAGCTGCAGTTCTCATGAAAATTTTGTATGGTGCTAGGATGGGTCGATACGACCTAATTAGACCTGTACAGGCGTTGGCCAGTCGAATCACTAAGTGGAATCGACTGTGCGACAAGAAGCTTCATAGGATTGTTTCCTATATCAACTCAACGCTAGACCTACACCTATACGGGTGGGTCTGTGATAAGCCTAGTGACATTGAAATCGTCGCTTACTGCGATGCCGATCTCGCTGGAGATCGTACCGATTCCAAGAGTACATCTGGTGTCCTTATTTGCCTTGTCGGCCCAAGGACATATGTTCCCATTACCGCAGTTAGCAAGAAGCAAACTTCGGTATCCAAATCGACTCCCGAAGCGGAGATCGTTGCACTAGATCATGGCGTGGCCAAGGAAGGCATGCCACTTGCACAGCTTTGGCAGTTTGCTATCGGTCAAGGCACCGGTAAGCCTGTCACGGTGAATTGTATGGAAGATAATGAGGCCGCATGCCGCATCATTATCACTGGGAACAACCCAAACATGCGATATATGTCGCGTACTCAGCGAATCGACATTAGTTGGCTCAATGAAGTCTACAATGAACAGATTTTTCGTTTCGTAGCATGTCCATCGCATTACCAAGGCGCGGACATTCTCACCAAAGCGTGCGTAGACAAGGTGACATGGGGTAGGAATTTGCAGACTTTAGGAATGTTTAATCCAGGATTCCTGGAGAAATTCATTAGCCATCCCACCCTCCCTGTCGTAAAGCCTGCTGCACCTGTTCTCCCCCCAATTAGGGGGGTACGCATGGAAACCGATCAAAATTCATTTTTCAACAAATTCATCCAGTTAGCTGAATCCAGCTACATGGTTTTTGACATAGTTGAGGATCGATCAAATGTTTGCGATGCGCGAAACGTTTTCGTCGATTCTGAGCTTGGCATAACGCCTGAACCTCAGTTTGGTAGATGGCTTACCTACTTTGTTAGACCGGCCAATCTTTGCCCTGTTATCCCTAGACGGGGTACAATTGAAGGCTCCAGACCTAACATTTTGTTATGTAGATATAGCAGTTTGATCGATGCATCCACGCGAGGGAATTGGAGCAAGATCAGGCGCGCACGTGACCAGGTAGAGCAGTGCCAATCATGTCTAAACGACTTAATTGAGCACGCGCTGAACACGGAGTTTTCCGTAGGCATTTTCATACAGCCAAATACCTGGATTGCTAATCGCGATGTTCTTGTCAAGCTTGGCGTAAACCGCTATAGCCGTGTTGTACACTATTGCTCATGTCTTGTAAATAAGGACCATGTGCATGCGTTGACATTAATTTGTATTTCACGACATGTGAACTCTTTCCCAGTTTTCAAATGCAACAGGATGTATCGCACTACACGTGTTGATCCTCTTGTGCATGATTTAGTTGTAAAATATGTGTCCCGCGCTGCTCTTCAAACAGTCTCGAGTTGAATAGACTTGATGGACATTATTCACTACAGCATTAGTCATGCTGCACTAACAACCGCAAATTCGCGACATTAGTTCAGGCACATTCGCCTCAAGTAGCTGGTTTGTGTTTGTGTTAGTTTCCGCCCGGGTGGGCATGTTCATAGGATAGCTTTGCAGTTTCCTATGCAGTTGTGTAGTGGGATCGTTGTCAATGCACGACCGTTTATTGTTAGGCATGACCATATTCGGTCCTAGACCTGGGGAATTGCCCCTCCATACTGATACAGTTGACACTCGAGGTTTACACACCTTTGAGTGATTATTCATTTCTGTGTTGGTGTTACCCTACTGCTTCCCGGGCGCAGACTCGCGCCATGGCAGCGGCTGCATCCGCGGCCAGCGGAGCGGCGGGCGCTGCCCCGCGCTCGAGAGGTTCCTCTTTGGCGGCGCGGCAGCAGGCGGTCTACATGAACCCGAACAGCGCCTGCAACTTGGGTCCGCTCCCAGCCGGAGCGAAGAACGCAGCCAATGCGCTGTCCGATGAAAGGCCTACTCGGCTATCGGAAAACCTTAGGATTTGTTACCCGCACTTGACGGCAATGTCCGATCAGTACGGTAGTCGCACCACTGCTGAGTCGCAGTTGGTGCAGGTCAAGGAAGGCGTCAAAGACCCTCAAGTCATCGGTGCTTTTTCCGGCATTTTCAACCTTCTGGAAGGGTTTGACACGAGCATGATTGAAGACAAGTCCTTCGTCCCGGCTCTCAAGAAATACCGCCGCCTACGCGTGGCTGGTATTCTGCAAGCCATGCTTCTGGGTGAAGTGGAGCTGAGTGACCAAAGCGTCTACACGGCTGCCATAATCATCTGTGAGGCGATGCCGCGAGAGCCGGAGCTCCACTGCGAGCCGACTCGGAACGCGCTGATTGACATGACATTGTCTACCGCCGTTTCCCCTTCACTGGTTCCCCGAGGCGGGAACTGGCTGTACGAGATGGCGAAGGTCGACTCACGCTGGCAGACCTTTTTCCAAGCGGCGAATAAAAATGTTATTCGCGCCATGCAGTCGGCCGTTGTAAAGGGTAGGAGAGATTTGCCCTCGAATGTACAGCCGGCAGGAGCCGAGGAGGCGTTCAAGGCCTGGGCATACCAGCGCCCAACTGCCCTCTGCACCCCACCCAAGGCGGTGGTCGGGTATATGAAGGCAATTTACTGCATCTCAGCCGATGCGCTGACTAAGATGCAAACGGTCAATGCACATGCGTTTGAAGTAGGATCCATGTGCAAGGAGATTGAAGCCGTGCGGTCCTCCTATGACGATTTTGTGGATTTCTTCACGGAAGAGATAGGGATTGCCCCTACCATTTTTCACCTGATCGACTGGAAACGCGCGAAGCCGCTTACCATGCCGAGCAAGGAAATTGGGGATTGGCATGCCGGTGATCCTGTGCTTGAGCGCGACGGATATCTAGTGTTCCCGATGCGGCACTGTGCAGAGCTCAATGCAGCCAGCATGCATGAGAGATGGGCTCATGGAACTCAATTCTCGTCCCTATGGAACATATTGGGCCATGGGAATGCCGTTGCATCGCTCGGAGATGCCGACACGCTAACAGGCGTGTGGACATCGACGAAGCCTGTTTGTCTTGAGAGTTATTACTCTTGTCTTAGCCATATTGGCCTGGGCGTAACCGCTCGTCTGACACTTTTGCTACGCCCTCTCGGTAAGAACGCCCACGAGGCGTACATGCATACTGAGAAGGGGCCTGCACACCAACGCGTGATAAGGCAATTCCGCGTTCGTGTCGAGGCAATCGCTCTCAAAGAAGAGACGATTGGTGAAGGGACATCTGCTGTGGCGGGGAATTTGCTGTCGCATAACCCTGCCACGCACCTCTGGAACCCTGTGCTTGAGGTAAACCCTCATTCGGCAGAGGTCGGATGGATACGTCACGGCGCCAACCGCGTAGCGCTGACCATTGGGGCGGAAATTCCCGCCGGGTCGGTGGCACGTGAGGCGTCGGTTCCCCCGGCCAAGCCCGGCGGCGAGGTGGATTTTAAGTTCTTTCCTCAGGAGATCCGCGATGTCGGCGAGGTACGATGCTGCCCGCTGTTCGAAACCTGGGAGCACTATGTTCCCGCATCGGAAGGAAAATTCTTTCCATTGGCTGGCGGCCTCCCCTTTTCAGGGGCTGCAAAGCTCATGTACCACGTGCCAGGGCACGTGGTAGCGCTGCTTGCCAACGCAGCCACTCAATGCAGTGAATTCATGAACGCGATCAGCGGAAACATCTACCCTGATCGTCAGGACCGCCAACCGTATGAGCTTGTGCGGGAGATGTGGGAATCATGGGCGTTCAATGTCCGGGCTCACATTATCTCCATGATTTGGCCCGTGACGGCGATGGAATACGCCGGCTGCGAGGAGCCGGACAATTTGGGGTTCGTTCTCACAATGCTGGGATACGTCAACCCCTCCGCTGCGGCTGGCCTATGCGCCGAGCTGCTAAGCGGATGCAAGCCAAACAAGGTCTCTTACATAGGTGTAGAGGGATCTCGTGTTGTGGTGCTGGTTGGACCCTCACACTGGGTTACCGGCAGCGCGGGTCAATCCATTACTGAAGCAAAGCTTCAGGAGCAGTGGACGACCATCCGGACAAAGCTCCCGGCCAAAACCGGCGAATACGCGCTGGAGGTCGTAGAGGTTGATGAGGAGACATCAGTAGCTGAGCTCCTCCGTACCGTGGTCAGCCAGAAACTAGCTGACCCGGTACATGCAGGTGCTCCTGCGGGCGCTAAAGATGATATATTCATCATCTTTACCAAGTGCCTGTGGCTGACCGAATGGCGCAAGTCCGAAAACACGTATGGTCCCAGCCCCGATGCGGGTAGGATCATCGATGAAAACATCGATGCCATGAAGGCGTTCGCCAATAAGGGCGGCCGGAGCCAGGCACCGACGATAATCTTGTCGGGTCCGGGCATCGTTTGGCATGGGACAGCCATGCAGGAGGTCGCAACCACGTTTTTCATGAAGTGCCGCGACGCCGGTTTCCCAGCCTACCCATCCAACGCGATGTGGTTCGGCTGCTCAAAGAAGAGCCTAAACGGCGGCGTTGTCGGTCTCGAGAGAGGCGGACACCAGTTTATGGGTCTTGTCTCGGCGTTCACCGACCTGGTGTGTCTGCTGAGGCGTGAGTACTCAATGAGTGACGAAGTCCGGGAAGCCCTGGCCCTTGCTCTGGATTTCTTGGTAGAACAGGAGCTTCTGATGAAACCATCGGAGTCGTATCTGAGCGCTGCGAAGCAGTGCGGAGTCGGGGCAGGCCTCACACCGGTCGACCGGTGGTCCTCATCTGAGGATGCGCCATGGGCGGAGGTAATCTCTGCTCCTAGAACGATGTCGAGTGGCCCATGCGCCACAAGCGTGCGTCGTCGGCCAATGCGCCTGCCGCGATCGATGCAAGAGCGTCTGAGCAGCAGTCTGCTCCTCGCCCCAACGCGGGAAATGGGCCACAGACAATGGCTCAGCGCGTCCGGTCCTCGACGCCGCCCGCAACGGGGAGGCAGAGGCTGGGCCAAGCAATGGCCGATTTCGGCCAGTCAGCCGCAAGTCGCGGTCTCTCGCCGGCTGTTTGCGGCAATCAGAGGGGAACAATACCTGCAAAGCCAGCGCAGGCGTGCGGGTATAGCCCGACCACGACTGGTGGTCCGTCTAAAACAGGCGGCCACAGAATAGATTTGAAGCCTGCTACCGGGAAGCAGTTGTTGAAGGCTAAGCCTGATCCTCCCGAGCTTCCCAAGGACGCGTACTCCGATGACTTTCCATCCCTGTCCAAGCGCGAAGCCGCTAACAGATGGAGAGGTGGGGCCGCAAGGGGTCCCAGCTGCGCGCCACCTAAGGTGGGAGGGTCGTTGCCGTGCCTGTCTTCGGCCGCTGGCCCTCCGCCAAAGGGTGCCGCTCCTTGTGCTAAAGGACCCGAGGTCAAAGCACCTGAGGTCACGGGCCCACCCGTGCCTAAAGCGGCAGGTGCTGACGCACCGACCGATGGGGGTTCGGGGGGATGCGCTCCCGCGAATAGCGAGATCACGCACCCTCGGCCCGAGGTTCCACCGCGGAAGGCAGTGAAGAGCCCCCCGGCTAGTCTGTCTGAGCCGGCGAAGCCTAACCAGGCGGAGCCGCCACCTAAGCGTGGGGGCAGCGTTCCAGATGTCGCTGGTGGGGATAATCCTCAACCAGGAGACAGCACTCCGTCCCTGTCGACCGATGCGTCGATGGGGATGGCTTCCCATCCCGAAGCATCCAACCCCGTTGGTCAGGATGTACAGCCCGAACCTGCGGATGCAGGCGGGGCCAAAAGGGCTTCACCCAGCCAAGGCGCTGCGGGTGGAGACAATGATGGGGACGGCGATGGGGCGGAGGGAGATTCCCCTACCTCCCCTGCCGATGAGCTCCCGGGCCGCGACGATCCTATGGATGGGAGCGGGACTGGTGGGGATGGTGGGCCCGATCCACCCGATGGCGACGATGATCCGTCTGAACCCGGAGACCATGAAACTGGTCCGGATTCGGAATATTATGCGCCCGCTGAAAGCGCGGATGCTTGCATCGTTGTGCATTACCTGTTCCGGAGAGCAGGTTACTCGCCAGCGTTGGCGGCGTGGAGGAACGGGGCCTGGCCAAGGCGCCTTCTTTACCCCGATCAGGCTGACCACATTGAGGATGCCCTTGCTCTTACTCTGTGGCAAGGCCTGTCGGGGGATGAATTTTTCCAGCTGCTGGACAATGCTTCAGCAACTGATCGTCGTTTCGGCGAATACGACTGGGATTACCTGTCAAAGGCCATTCTGTCTGACACGATGAATGCTGATGACATTCATCACGCAGGAGCCAAAGCGCTTGCTGATTGGGCTGAGGAAAACCTCGGGCCATTGTCGATTGGCCCTCGGCCGGACCTGGTCGCACGGTTTAACCAGATGCAGACCGAGAAAGGGCATCCGAACCGGGAATCGGCAAATGAGTCAAGTGTCGGCTCAGGGAAACAATATGTTCCCCGTCCTCCGCTGGAGGATCAGCCGAACTCGAACCAGATCTCCGCCGACGTATTCCGCGGTCGGGAGATCCGTTTGGGGCTCACTATGCCTGACTCCCAAAGCGGAGATGACGAGCTCAGCGCGCAGGACGCAACGTGGAACGTTGCGTACTGCGATTTTTACAGGGCCGCCGCGAATCTGTGGCGTGCGAGGTCATGCTTGCGCGAAGCCGCAGGATGCATGATTGAAACTGGGTATATTCACCCTCAGATGGCTGCGGCCATTGCGGCGACCGAAAAGGTCGAAAGATTTTGTAATGTTCTTCGGGCTGCCAACCGCTATGCCGGTTTGGGCACGTACCGATTCAATGAAATCGTGGGCAGGAATCTGCTCAATGGATACGACGGCTGGAGAACACCTCCGAGGGAGGATGACCATCCCGAGTTTCTTGCTCGGGAAGTTGAGGACGTATTCCGTTCCTATTGCGCGGGCCTTTTGAGGTCTGAAAGTTTCGACCTCAGGTCCTGCGTGATTGAGCCGGAGACGGCGCCCAAGGCGGAGCCGGCTCCCAAGATGAAGCCACCCCCTCCATCTCTGTCGGCAAGTAAGGGCCCTCCTAGGCGATCGGCTCCTGCTGTACATACTGGGTCGGCTCACACCGCCAAGCGTCCGAGAGAGGCTGGCGGTGGCTCCTCTGGGAACGTGCAGATCCCAGGACATTATTACGGCAAAGCCCGTACAAAGGAATCCCCTGCTCAATCCTCTGAACCGCCAATGGGCGGAGCAGGGGGGAGCGCGCAGCCATCCGAAATGGATGTGGATAAGGAGGGGAATAAGGGTGACGAGAAGAAGGACAAAGCGGCCAATGAGGCTGCTGTAGCGTCAAAGAGCGCAAAGCCGCATCCGGCGAAAGCGTCGCGTCCCGAGGCCCTAGGCGGCTCGTTGGATGTGACACTAATCAGCGACGTACGGGAGCGTGATCGGGATATTTCCGATGACGAGTTTTCCCCTACGAACGTGTGCATGTTTCCAGAATCATGGGAGGGCGCCATGCCGACCTCCGTGATTGACAAGGCCGGAGGCTTTGAGCAGTTTAGGAACGAGCTCATGAGGATCCAGAGAGTCCTGGATTCTCCGGCGTTGGTCGACCTTGGTAAGGTCGATCTGGACGCTCTGGGCGAGCCGCCCAAGGAGTACGTCTCGGATGAAGATCACGAGAGTTATGTGGACGATGAGGGAATGGGTCCATATGTGGACAAATTCTCATCAATGGGTGACCGCGACCTAGTGCCCTCAAAGCAGGAGCCGCCTTACTATGAGGCAAAGGCGTGGCGCACCACTGAAGAAGAAATTGAAAGGATGAAGAACCTTTTTCCATTCTTTCGTGCCGAAAATTATCGGCTTATGTCTGCGAGTACTGGTCCCATAGGTACCAAGTCGCACGTACAGGGCGTCCTCCCAACAGGTGCGTCGTTGGAAGAGGCACTGATGGCTAAGCCCGGTGTGTGCCCGATTACGAGCACCTACAACCTCACATACGAGGGTGAAGAGGTTGTGATTGATGCACAGGGCGGGATAGCAGGCAGAATCGCCTGTCCTGCCGGAAATGACATCTTCCATTTTTTCCCCGAAATTAGGGATGTGTCGGCGTTTGTTGGACGAAGCTCCAGGGAATCGCAAATGCTGCTAGAAGTTTTGTCGGGCAACACTGACCCTACGCGGTTAAACGTGAAGCCCGGTGAGCAGCCTCCCTTCTTGTTTGGGACGGTTCCAGACATTCTGGGAGGTTGGATGTCAATGACTCTGATCTCAACGCTACTTGAGGCCCTATACGGGATCCACAAGTGCACGAGTGTCGAGGTAGCGACCTGGGCGGGTGCTCTCGCAAAGGAAAGCCCATCGTACCCTCCAGTCGAGCTCCTAATACGGAAAGTCTGGAGGACAGATGGCACGAGTGTGCGCCCGAATGAGGTGCTTTTTGCGCGGTCCACCCTAATCGGGAGGGACGTGCCGTTCAAAGTTTTCAAGCGTTGGGCACTGCGTGACCGAACGCCTATGGGGCCTTTGCTTAGGCCGATGGGAGCAGCAGAAGTCCCTTATACGGGATACGTGCTGCTGACGATGGCCGAGTATCGGTCCGCCCTCAAAACGAGGTGCATCCGGAGGCCTGGCAAATTCGCCATCACAGTTTTCCCCATGCGACCTGAGCAGGTCTGCAGGGGGGAGATCATGATTGGGATGGAGGGCGCAAAGGTGCCTTTCCTCAAGTTGCCCAGCCCCAATAATGAGGGCGAATTTTATGTTGACGACCGCGTCAAGTACATGGACAAGCGCCATGTCGTTGTGGCCGTTGACCTAAAGTGGATGGCCATCGAGGAAGCCGCCGGCATCTACAAAACCCGACGCGGTTTGATCGCCGTGCGGGAGGAGATACATGCGCCCTTTTGGCGCGCATGCTATCTGCACCAGGAAGGGGATGTAATATACATCCGTCCCTGGGCGGTCCGTGAGTTGAATGTTCAGGGACCGCGGAGAGGGGTGTCATTTTCATGGGACAATGCTCCCATGCATGACTACTGGTGCCCTCGGTGCGCGCATTTGAACATGTATGGCACCATTCTATGCAATGGTTGCCATCTGCCGATTTTCTATCGTGAATGGGTGCCAGGCACCGTCCGCGCTCTGGTTAAGCATGGACAGCCAATCTGGCTGAGCGAACTCAAAGCAGTTCGCCCCAGCAGCTGGCATGAAGGGGAGACCGACGCGTGGGCCCCTCTCATGGCATCGGTAAACCCGATTCGCGAGGTGGTCAGCTGCATGATCACCGGTTTGCGCTGCGCGCCGCATCTTGTGCACATTCCCAATGCGGATATTGTGCAAGTTGCGTTTCAGGAGGTTGCAAAGGTCACCTCAAAGGACACTCACGCTTGTGTGCGGGCGAGTGATGAGGCTCTCGAGCGGTGGGTAGCGAAGCAGCTGCTCATCGAGGAGAGCAACACTGGCGTCTCGATTCCCGACAATATGTCTGTCATGGCATATTTAATCGACCACCCGCAACAGGCGGCGCAATGGGGTCGTCATATGACGAGAAAGGGCAGTCTAAATTCAGCATTTGCCCTTTACCTCTCTGTGCATATCTTTGATGCCTACCGCATCGGGATTGAGGACGGGTATTTGGTTCCGCTGTATGGCCTAGGCGCCTCACGCGCGGATATCATAATGTCGTTGGTACAGGCTGAGCGACGCCTCACGGACTTCAATACTGAAGATCCGAGTTTCGACGCTTCCACCGTTCTTGATTGGAATATCGACTCTTTGCGGGCAAGTGGTGGATCCATCACGGCCCCAATTGAGTATGCTGAGGCATACATTTATGTCGAAGACAATAAGGTTGACATGGTCCCCGCTTCGCGGCGCGACGGCCAATGCGCCATTGTCTTTGCTGACCCGCCGGTTGGGAAGCACCACAGGCGGGCAGCCACTCCTAGGGGAGACCAACGGTCTGCCACCCCGCGACCTGAATCCAGGTCAAAGGGTGATCAGCAAAAGGGCAAAGCCCCTGCACAATCCTGGCCCAAGGGCGGAGGTCACAAGGGTGACCAGTTCCCAGGAAAGGGTCACAAAGGTGATCAGTACAAAGGCAAGGGTGGCCAATACGGCTACCAACAAGGGCAGTTCGGTCGTGGCGGATCCGCCAGATCGAGAACTCCCACTGGCGGGTATCAGCCTGATGCTCGCGGGTCGGGATACAAGGGTGCTCAGGCAGCCCCTTTCCCGTTCCCAAGCCCGATGTACCCCGCTTTCCCAATGGGAGGGTACATGCAACAGCCAATGGCTGGCATGATGCCGCAAATGTGGCCTGGCACAATGCAGCAGGGTTGGCAGCCGCACATGCAGGGTGATCCACGCGAGTTCGAGAATCCGAACTCGCCGCATACCCCTACCTGGGGTGCGGATGATGAGTTGGCCGAGACCGTGCCTCCTCCTCCTGGGGACTGGAACCTCAACAAGGGGAGGGGACGGCACGGCGGCGGACGACATCGGTAATACCTGGTGTCCGTCTGCATCTTTTGCGTAGCGGCGCCAACGCGCGCGTGCTTTCATTCCGAAATTCACATAATGGACAATGCTCCCTGTAGTATTTCTATGTTTGGGCTATTCGCCATTCCAGAATTCAACTGCATGCGCAGCTGTGCGCTATTCGCGCTGGCAGCGATCACCTGTCAGGTGTGCGTCGCCGCAGCAAGGCAGTTACCCTCGCCGGTGTCTACGGCCGCTGGTTGTCAGCATCGTCCAGCACCGCTGCTGCTGCTGGAGATGGAACTCATCAAGGTGCTGCGGTGAGGACCACGGATGCGCTGCACCGCTGCCGGTGAAGTCCTACTCGGACCTGAACCGCTGATTGCAGCTGGTGGTGTTCCCACTGAAGGTCTTTGTGTGATCGCGCGCCTAGACGGTGCTATTTTAAAGACCAAGGTCTTGTGGTCAAAGCACCATGTTTCAACCAGTAGGCCAATGCGCCTAAATCATGAATTCAGGATATAAATCCACTCGAACCTTACGGTTCGATGTGGTTGCATTGCAAACGTAATTTTATTTCATGCCTGCCATTCTGGAGTTGAATCTTTGTTTCTGTTTCTTTTTGCTTTCTCTTGTTTGATTTGGCTACCGGCGCGAATCCGCCCCATACCCGTAATTCGGGGTGGTGGCGGGATCCGGGCACCAATGAGTGCCCGGGTATGGGGTCGCGAACCCTGGTAGCCTAATCGGCTTTGTTGTTCTTGTTTATTGCATTTCAACTTCAACATGGCCAATGCGCCTTTCCAAATTCACTCCATCTCTTTGTACAGTCGAGGGGGGTGTTTTTGGGGGCATGTAGTTTTATCATAGCATGTTTCCATGCCACGGCCAATGCGCCGTTTGGCTCAAGCTTTTCAATCCGGCGATCAGCCCTTGCAATTTCGTCACCGCACGCCGCGTCACATCACGCTCGTCAGCAACAAGGAGTGTTGCTGCCGAGTGCCCGTGGTGGCGTTTCCGGTGGAGGTTGGTCGGGGGTTCTGGTTGGGGTTGGTGCGCATTTGGTTTGCTTTGCTTGCTTCGCTGCATTGTTTGCCTGCCTGGTTTGCTGCTTTGTGCTTGCTTTCGGTTGTCTCTGCCCTTGCTGGGTTCATTCATCTTTTGGTTAAAGGCACCCTGTTTGGTTCGTTTGTTGTGCCAGCCGGGGGCACCGCTTTGCCCTTGGGACTGGGGGACTTAAACAATCTCTTCTTGTTGGTGGGATTGGGCATGTTTATTCTCTCCCGAAATACTGTTTCAAACCCTTTCGCACACAGGAAACCTGCCAGCCATTTGGGCCCAAGATTTTCGGAAACATCCCATCGCGCAAGCACCCGGCGCACTTGCACCACACATGGAAGCCAGGCCAACCTTTCCGCTGTGATACTTGTCGAACTTTTTGAAGGCAGCATCCTTAGCTGAGCTCCGTCGAGAAGACAGGGTCACATGTTCCCCTTTTTGCACATCCCAAAGAGAAACTGAAGTGAGTATGGGTCAAAACTAAACCACCAGGAAACCGCAGCTGTTAGTTTTTGTTTCCATTTACCAGGGTTCAATTATGGGTACCTATTTTCTGACCCACACCCAAGTGTTCAAAACACCTTGAAGGACTACTATAAGGAGCCCCGTCGCAAGTGTGTCGATTTCCATGGAGCGTCGATGGTCTTCTCTTCTTGGGGGGTGAGCTCCTGAGGCCATGCGCGCACTGCTCACAAGGGTTTGGGTCGAAATAGGGGAACCCTCCGGCAATATATATATATATATATCGGTATATATACATATATAGCTGTGGCTCAAGAACATGTACCAAAATGGCGCCTTGGTAAATGTAACTAAAGACTAAGACCTGCGTAACCCTAGCTCTTGAATTTTGAGGCACACCCAAATATATATATATATATATATGCACACACATATTCTGTCTTTCCTTTTTGGAGTTCCTTTAAACCAAGCTGACACGGGCACCCTCAAAACACGCACGCCCAACAAGAGAAACCTCGCCTCAGACTGCTTTCCCTTGCTCGTGTCCGGCGGCTTGCCCACAGTCGCATGTCCAAACACGCCCAAGAACAATCACGGGCGAAAAACCAATCCTAACATCCATTACTGATTCAAAGCCAGAACAGGGAATCGCTGTCGGAAGGTCCTGATCCTCAATGGCCCCCAGGTGACAAATAGGCACTAGTAGGCTGCAATGGCTGGCCATTAGCAATATTAGCATGTGGGTTTGGAGGGACCCTTTTTCGTGGCTATAAGGGAAAGCCACGCTTTTCTTAAGGTTGTCTGTTTTTGTTTCTCCTCTTTTTTTCTTCTTCTTTTCGCGGCATTAACTCAGAACCAACATGACAACCGAAGCCATGTTAGGCATCCACGAAAGCAGACATGCCCGTGTGAACAAGCCAAAGGCCGCTGTCGGTCCTTCCAGGTGCCAGCCTGCGCTCTCGGCCCCCGCATCACTGGGCGCGGGGTTGCAGGCGCAGAGCCCCCTGAACGAGTTGGCTGACTCATTCTCGGATTCGGGGTGCATGCGCGCAGTCTGGGGAAGAAAACAAACCGAAAGATATAAGGTCTGCTCCGCACCCATATCGCCAGAAAAAGAAAAAACGGGGAAAAACAAAAACAAAACACATGTTTCGTGCCTGGCGCAGTGCTGGGCCGGGGCGTCAGCACAACATCCAGGACCTATCAGGAAACTTCGGCTTGGCCGCGCCCAAGCCCGAGCTAGCTTCAGCGACCCCCGCGCGAAATGGACCCGTAACCGGTCTCAGGTCTCCGCGTCTGAGATGGGAAGGCCTCTGGAGATGAGCCCCTGAACCTCACGAAATGCAAGCAGTGGAAGGCTAAACCAGCTGACACTTGTTGATTTAGGAACCGGGCACCCATGTTCAGGCTTACAAACAACAAAGCAACCCATGGCCACAGGCTCCCTTCGTTTTCAGACATACCCAGATCACTGTGGCTCAAAAAAACGGTTCCAAAATGGAACCCTGGTAAGTGGAAACATGGACCAACACCTGCGTAACCCCTCCTGTTTAATTTTGAGCCACACCCAAATCACCGTGACACGAACGCCTCTCCCCCTTTTTCTTCCCGGTAGAATGCGCTGAGCTTCGGGCTGCTGCTTCGTGCGAGTGGGCCGGGGGTGGCAGCTTTGGGGCCTTCGGCACGCCCATCGCCTCGGATCTTTGCTGGATTTGGGTATGAATTCTCTCGGTTGCGGTATAAGTTCAACTTTTAGTGGTTCAATGGAAAACCCATGAGTTGGCAAATTCGTAAAAGTACTAACATCCAAGCAAAATGCAACAAAGTTTTCGGAATGGACGGGGGATTCATATCCACCAACAACTTTTTTCGGCGGGCCCCTATCAACATTCACAGAGATGTCAATTGAAACCATGCCAGGTCTTCCAACCAACAGCGCTCAGCAGCTCAAAATGGCCCCCAAGCCAAAACAAATGACATGCCATTCCCTTCAGCTTCCGAGGGGCTACTCCCTCAAGGGGCCAGGGCCCAGCGGAGCCAGGGCGCTCAAACGGAGCGGCAGACATGGGGAGGCAAATGGGTCGCGGAACCCCTGGTGCACATCATTGAGGTGGGAAGAAAACTGCCCACCCACCTTTTTGGAGGGCTGCTCCTCATCAAACATTCGGTATCCACTTGTCTGTGCATGAACTGCTCGAGTTTTCCATCGGACGCGAGTCTGCTGCCTTTTTCCCGCTTTTCTTGCGGAGAGCTTCAATTCGGCCCGAGCTCGGCTCCGGGCTCCTGCAGGGCCTGACTTTTGAATTATGGCGTTGGCTGTCGATGGGGCCGCACACGCTTCAGGCTGCAAGCGAGGCCTAGCACCAACTCATCTCCGACATGCTCCTTGCAGATCGGTTTCCCGAAGACAAGGCGAAGGGTTCCTTGGCCGGAGGGCAGAATCGCTCCAATCTGAGCAGTTCAAGCTGTTCTTCGCTTTTCGGGCCAAAAACGTCTGGGCCTGACACCCAACGAAAAACAATTGGCCGAGTCTCGGGGATGGTGATGCCTGTGGGCACTTTGGCTTCCCTGTGAAAGACTTTGGATTCGCGCTGCAGTTGCTCTTCTTGCTGCCTCTGCGCCTCGGATCGAGCGGCAAACTGCTTGCGCCAAGCGCTTCAGCGAGAGAGGCTTCATGTGGACCGCAGCGCTACCTCTTTTCAGGAAGGCCCTTTGGTGTGCCGTGTGACGAAAACCAAGGGCACCATGAACCATCATGGCCTCTAGACATTTTCAGCATATCCCAAGAAAGGCACACCCCAATGAGCTTAGAGCGAGGGGCAGGTCGACGGATAGGTGTGATGAGATGGGATCATATCACATGAGAAAACGGTGGAGATGGATCGGTTGGCAGACGGCTAGGTTGGCAGCGGCCAGGTTGCTAGACAGAAAGATAGAAGTACAGCTAGGGAAATTGGTGGAAAAATAGGTTATACAAATAACTGCATAGACCAATAGATACAAAATAGATGGAGAGATAGCTAGACTCGGAAATAGATACGCCGCCTATAAAATTAGCGCGCTAAGTACACTTTCCGAGCTCTGGATTGAAACTCGCAGGTGTTCAGTACAATAGTAGTATGCGATGTGAGCAAGGTTTACTAGCTCAGCTCCAGCTCGGAAATCCCAGCCTTCCAGCGAAAATGCGGGAAGTACACTTTCCTTCAGCCCTGACCCACAAAAAACAAAAAAAAGCAAATTGCAACCCAGCACTGCGAAAGTAGCGTGCGAGGTGCGCTTTTCCAGCTCCAGCGCGACACATGACTGGAGGCTCATTCAGAAAGGCGGCTTCTATCAGGTTTTTGAGCTTTCCATGCCCGCCTATCTATTTGCTTGTCTGTCTACCTAGTCATGGCATCCTATCTGTTTGACTATCTCCCTTTTGACCTATATGTCAATCAATCTATCGATCTTATGTTCTGTTACATCGCATCTGTTTGTCTACCGATCTTTTTGTCTATCTATCTATCCGTTTGTCTCTGTCTCTGTAAAATCTATCCACCTGTCCGTCTGTCTGTCTACTTGTCTATCATCTGTCTAACCTGTCCATCTGTGTATCCAATGTAGTTCTCGATGTCTCCATCTGTGTTCTCAAGCAACCCGCCGCCGGATCTTTTGACCAAACCTACATGATCCCAGCTTGGTAAGGGTTGTACGACCTCAGCCCTCAGCCAGGGGAACCGAACACCTACCAGAATTGCGTGTAGGTCAAAGATAGAGTTCCCAATGGAACCCAAAATGGACGGTCCATATCCCGGTGGTTTTGACTCATAATGCTGACCCCCTCTTCATGCTCTCATCAACCACCACAAAACCCACCCCCTATTCATAAACCACTTGGTTGATTCAATATCTCTTTCTGCTCCACCGTTGATTCAATATGAGGTCTGCATTAGTCTTTTTGAAGTTGGCTTTTTGCATAAGGGGGAGATTCCCTTGCATCACAGAAGTGGGTTGCGTTAAACCCCGAGTGATCCCACGACCCTGGTTTCGACCCAATTGGCCATGGGTCAAAAGCCAAATCGTACCCCTAGCCCCACTAAAATAGGTTCTAAAATGGGTGGTGCACCTACCCCAAAATGGTATCCCATTGTTTTCGACCCAGTCCCATTTGGGTCGACGCACGTCGACGCATCGACTCCATGCCGTCGACCGAAGGCTTCGGCTGCTTCCTGCCGCGGCGCCAGGCTGCGGAGCTCGAAGAAGCGGCCCAGGCCGCTGACCACCACCGGCTGAGAGTCCAACACCTCCCGCAGCTCGGGTCCTGAGAGCGTGCGCGCCTTTGTTTTCTTCTCCCTTTTTCTTCTCCAATGGCATCTCGGGTTTTGAGAGAAAGTTGTCTTGAAAAACCAGCCCTCTGGAAACAGATGCAACAAAGCCTGGCGTACGAGCCCTTCTTTCTCGAAGTGCTTTCTCCCTCTCCCTCTGCCGTTGCGTCCAGAAGGGTCTTGACGCAGCAAGCAACGAAAAAGGTGCCCACTGAGATTCAGGGGCACCAACAACCTTCCAGGACAACCCGGGCAAACATCAAGCAGGAACTTGCGCGCCTTTCTTTCTTCTCCGAAGTTGGTTCATGAATTTGGGCCAACACCGCTTGCCATGGTAGCTGACGTTGGTTGAAAAAACATAAATGGAAGTTTGACTTGCGATCGGTGCGAGAGATGCAGGGAATGAGAATTGGAATGACCCCGACTGGATGGTTGTTCTAGGACGCCCAGGTTCATTCCATTTCTCATTCCCTACTGAGCACCAGCAAGGCAAGTGTCCCCCACTCGCCCGCCAAGTAACTACCTGCGAAGCCGAGGCTTCGAGATCAGCGGATATGGACAAACCAATTGCTTGCTTTAAACAACATGCTGGTGCTCAGTGCTTTGGGGTAGAAAACTGTGAAGCTGGGAAGCCCCAGTTTTGGAAACAGGCTAGAAGAATTGATTTCCTTCCCTGGAAGGTCAGCAAACATGAATTACATGCGAAGAGACAGATGTAGCATATCAGACGCCTTGAGAGCAGCCGAAATCTTGTACACAAGGCTGCCTTTGAAAGAAACAGGCAAGCCGAACCCCGTTGCCCCTTACTAGTTTGTCTGGTCTTTCTGCAATTGCTGATCGTTACGCAGCTTATGTAAATACATGCGTCCGCACCTTGTCGTGTGAGCCGATCAGAGCCACCTTGGGCTGAACTTGTGAGGCCAAGCGTTCCTGCCAAAGCTGCGTTGAACTGGGCTGGTTGAAACTCGCGACCAACAAATGGGGAGCAGTTGCAAGCACCAAAAGAAAAGCAGCTGTTGCTTGTGCCTTTTTGAGCGAAGAGGGAAACAACTGGCTTGTCAAATCTTGTAAGCCTGAACCAAAGACCAAAACCCGCGTAACCCCAGCTCTTTAATTTTGAATAATTTTGAGTCATGCCCATTTGTTCAATTCGGGCTCTCTTTCAGATCAGCCAGGGCTCGGAACGTGCAGCCCGCCACCTCCGCGCGCTCCCTCTCCGCGTGCCTCTCGAGCAGCTGCTCAGCCTTGCGCTCCTCGCATCCACGCAGGCACGCCCAGGGGCCGTGGGTTCAAACGAAGGCACGCGCGCCAATATGGCTGTGGGCCAAAAATAGGTACCCAAAATGGCACCCTGGCAAATGGAAGCAATGACCAAAACTTGTGGTCCCCTGGTGAGTTTAATTTTGACCCATGGCCGTATGGCCATGGGTCAAAAGCCAAATCGTACCCCCAGTGAACATCCCAATCCCCACTAAAATAGGTCCTAAAATGGGTGGTGAATTCACCTACCCCAAAATGGGATCCCATTAGTTTTGACACAGAGCCATATGGTTCCAAACTCATGGGAAACTTCGTGAACAAATGGATGCTTGGCTGATGTTTGCAAATGTTTGCGTACGTGGATGTCTTTTCTTTGGGCTTGGTACAGTGCCAGCTTCAGTCTTGTTTTGGAGGAAACCGCATGGAAACCAGGTGCCAGTTTGGGCCGATTGTCCTGCTGCTGCCGGATGCTGTCCTGAGATGTGACATACGACATGGAAACCCCACCAACAATCTCGCAGGCGATCTCGCTTTACATCACAGCCCGCCAAAAAACAGCTTCAGCTGCATGCCTCCAGGCCTGCCCAGTGCCAAGTGGCGCTGATGTCGTCCTTGACAAGAACGCAAAAAGAGACAAAGCCAAAACAAAACAAAAAAAACAAAAACAACAACGAAGTCCCAGCTCTTGCCTCCCACCCGAGGGCCCCGCCGGGGAGGAGTAGTGGGGCTTCACGTGCGCGAAGCGCTTCGAGGCTCGTGGGTCCAGCTGAGGCTTAAAGCTGCACCTGAGCCGAGCCCCGCAGCAATGCGTATGGAGAGTCGGTGATGGTGAAAGGAATCCGCGCTTGCCATGGCCAGGCTCACTGCGCATTATCCGAACGCAAAGCTTTACCAGCCCCGACCTTGGGGGGGGGCTACATCGCAAGATTGACAGACATGAGTCATGAGGCGTTTCCGGCCGGCTCCTCCCACGTTCCGGCAAGATGCTCTTGAGCCAGCGGAATGGCTTTCGCGCGCTCCTTCTCCACTCCTTCTTCGTACAGCCGCAGGTGCACACCTGCGCCGGACAAGTTTGGGGGAAACCAAAAGGAGTTGTTCCTGTCCCAGCACCCTCCCAATGGCTAGCTCCATACGTCGACAACCCAAAATACCGAAAGGAACACATGGGTGGCCACCTGCCTCGCGAAGGAGAGCTTGCCCTTCGGGCACTGGCAATCCTTGAGTGCTGATATCTGCGAGTTGGTGCTGGGTCGATCTTCAGTTCAGTTGTTGTGTTCTTACCTCAAACCACTCCAGCATGCATAGGTGCATCATGGAAGCAGGGTGGTGAAGGCCCAACATCATCTGGCCATGGGTCAAAACCCCGGTTACCCCCCAGTGAACATCCCAATCCCCACTAAAATAGGTTCGAAAATGGGTGGTGAATTCACCTACCCCAAAATGGTACCATTGGTTTTGACCCACAGCCATCTCTTAAATCTACGGCCTTTGGCCTGCGTGTGGAAGGGAACGCGTGCCCTTCCGCACCTTCGCACGCCGAGGCGCGTCTCTGAGTTGGGGCTCAGCGCCGGCTGGAAGGTGCACTCCCTGCGGCTCCCCCGACACACGCGGGAGCAGTTTGGACCAGTGGCAGACGAACAAAACACGAAAACGAACAAAAATAACAACCGCAATGTGACGCAACATGGGGGTGTCTTTTGCGAGGGTGCCCCTTTTTTGTGCGGTTTCAAAGGGACACCAAAAAGGAAAGCATCGTGTTGGGGGGTCCGCATGGTCCTGTGAACAAGACACACACACACACGTCACATATCCTCAAGACATCTGTGCTTGTAAACAAGCCAACTTTGTCCCCCTGGCTTGTCCAAACCCTTGACTTCGACTCGCACAAAGCCAACTTTAAACCCAGTTTATGAAAAGGGGGGGTCCCTGACATTAGTGGTTGGAAACAGACCACTTTTCGAGGGGCTCCCACTCCCAATAAACTGGTTGGTTGCGTCTTTTTTTTCTGGGGCCAACTAAAACATCACGTCAGCCCTGCCTGTACAAGGCCTCTTGCAGCTTCTGCTGCTCAAGTCGTCTGCGGCTCACGTCCTTCACGGCCAGTCGTTGTATCCTCTCCTCCGGCGTCTCGCCAATCCTTGGCCAAGCGAGGGTCAAAAACATTTGGCCGTGGGTCAAAACGTCAAAGCCAATGGTACCATTTTGGGGTGGGTGCACCACCCATCTTAGTCTATTTTAGTGGGGATTGGGATGTTCACTGGGGGTACCGGATTTTGACCCATGGCGATTTGCTTTTCCAAGAGGCCATGTGCAAAAAAAACTGAGCCCCTGGTGTATCTGGTGCAGTTTTGGCTCGTCCTCCATGTCTCCCCTAAATGGACCATATTGCCTGAAACCCGAAAAGTTTGTCCATAGTGGTAACAGAAAAAAGAAGAAGAAAAAAAGCGCAAAACAAAACAACCCATCGCTTGCAATAGACAACCCCGACAAATCGGACCCATCAGCTCCATTTCGCGACAGAAAGGTGAAAGCTCGAGAGAGGCCCCGGCAGCTCGGCGTTGCAGCTGGTGAGCTGCTCGCTCGACGCGCTGATCCTGGGCCTTCCGAAAATGGCTTAGGGTCCGGTAAATCAGCATGCAGCATGCCTCTAATTGATGGTTTGGATGAATGGTTTCCCATATCCGCTCAACACCGCCAATCCAAACCACCACGCGTTGTGTTTAGCAAAGTGGCGGGGGGAGGGTCTTACAGTACATTGGGCTTCCCTTACATTTGCGAGCCACCACATGCCCCAAGTGGTCTGGTTTATTTTCAAGGTGCCCCCTTGTTTCAGGGCAATTCTTCCGCATGTCACCAAGCCTAGACCGGTGAGTCACCGAGGCTATGGCTGGAAGGTGCAGTCTGCGAGGGCATGCTGGCGACGCACCTGCATCCGGAATTGCTTCTCCTTCTCGAAGCTCTCTTGCCGGGCGATGAAGGCCTCAAGCGGATCGTCTGGAGAACTGGGCTGCCCTCAGATCCGCCCGCGAAAAGTGAATCACTTTGAGCGGCTTAATTCGGAAAACCCATTTAGTTGGCAAAAAGTTGAAGTCCTAACGTCCAAGCAAATCGCACCTCTGAGAAGTGCTGGGTTCAGACTGAGGCCAGCCAGATCCGGCGCTCGAATTCATGTCCTATCACCATTCGGCCGAAACGGCCTTTCGACGGGCAAAACGGTCAGGCAGCGGCAGGAGGAGCCTCGCACAGCCTCGGCCTGCCGTTCCGTCAGATTCTGTTTTACAGGCGATGACAAGAGCAGGTCACACTGCCTGGTGCAAGGCTCAGCGCTGGCAGCCTTGGTCAGTGGGCATCCGGCGCTGTGGAAAGCCGCACGTGAACTGGATGTCTTAGAGTCTCCACCTACTGTTCTCCATTGTAAACAATCGTTCTGAAGCATTGAACACCAAGAGTACTTAGTAGACTTGAACATTGGAGATTGAACATGCCGCACCGCTGGGCGTCTCGCTCTACGCGAGTCAAGGCTTCTGGACCTTCAGCATTCGAGCGTGAGCACATGTGTGTCAAGCATGTGACCTGGGCGTACGGCCGGTCCTGTCTCCGGCGGTTTTGGGCCAGACGTTGACTTCGAGCAGAAATGCAGGGCCGGAACGAGCCCTGCTGACTTTGCCTGAGAAAGCAATGTGCTAGCGCCTGCTGAAGAGACCCTGCCTTTTGAGCCCCAAGGTTAAACCATTTTGAGCATGGTTTCAAAAGGCCAAGGTGAACCATATTTAAACATGTTTAAAACCATGTTGCAAAGTCCAACATGGTTCAACATATTCAAAAACAGGCTCGGGTTGAACTAAATCTTCTTGAATGCCTCTTCTGCAGTAAAGCTGCTGCTGTTCCTCCTGGCTCGCCTTCAAGCGGTCCTGACAAGCTGAGATTCGCTTGGGGCACAGATTTGCTATAGTTTGGTGGAACAAAATGGCACAACACAGGGCAATGATGGGAATTGGGCCAGCTTCTGTTGCCCTGATGTTGCTCGTCTTAGGCACTCAGGAAACTGCGGGAAATCTGGCTCCTGCTTCATTTGCTGAATTGCCTTTGTTCGCAAATGCAGCGGTACACGCCCATTGTCAGATCGATGGTTGATCTGCGGTGTGAATGTGCATTGGTATAGGTCCTCGGCCCGCAGTGCTCACAGCTTGTGTTGACATATTTTGGGCAAGCAAACTGCTCCCTGCCAAGGCACTTCCGCATCAAGGAGCTCCTTGGCCTTGTTGCGCAAAGTGGACCTGGCGACTGCACCGTAGCGACTGTGCATCTCTCGGATCCTCTCATAGATGGCCATGAGTCAAAAGCCCGTACCCCCAGTGAACTTCCCAATCCCTTCCAAAATAGGTCCTAAAATGGGTGGTGAATTCACCTACCCCAAAATGGCTGTGGCTCAACCAAAATGGCCGTGGCTCAAACAAATGGACTCAAAATGGCCCCTACTTTGGCAGGCTGTCTCTTTAGTAGTGAGTTATGTGTTGTATCCAAATTATACATCAATAGTAGGTGGAAGCTTGCCAGATGCTAGGCATCATGCAAGTCTCAGCTAAACACCTGTAGTCCTGGCAATGCAATGTATATGCTTACCATCAATAAGTAGAAGTTAGGCTCATGTTCTTAACTTGAGTAGCTGCTAGTGCCTGCTACTAAAACCAAGATAAGAAAATACGTGTCTTAGAGGGGTTAGCTAACTTTTAGGAGAAAGCCATGTTAAGCATTTTCTTTACACCATGCAATGCTAAAAAGACATGTCACAGTGTGCGGCGAATGTTTGCAAGCATGAACTGTTTAAGTAAAGTATGTTTCTATAGCAAGTTTTTTCAGCAAAGTGAGCCCATCACTGCTTTGTGCTTGCGATTGTGCAGTATGTTTGCAGCTTCCACCAGGGCTTGGCTTGCTTGTGTTGATACGCAGCAAAGCAGCATGTTGCTTGCTCAGTGTTCTATTTGTTGATGGTCTTTTGTGGTGCCATTGTGCCTGTGCCAGCCTCCATGCTTGGCCAAGAATTTGCACTCTGTGTGCTTGGCATCTGGAACTCCATGTTTCCAAGCAAAAAGCCATGCTGGCTTGTGCAAGCTCTTGGCTGTGTTGAGCAATGTCAAAATGTGTATAGGTCCTCAAACACATGTGCATTGCAAATGATTCCTGGTCTTGGCACATTGGCATTGGCTTGCGCGCAATGCTTGCAGTTTCAAGACACCTGCTTGTGTGGCAGCTGTGCGCTTGGTTGTATATAGGTATGGCCCTGCCCCATACAGGGCAGTTCAATGCCATGGTTGTGGACAAGGTGAACCAGGTGAAGAACAGCAACATGGAGCTGAATGTGAAGTGTGAAAGTATCCTGAAGACCTTTGAAGAGAACAGCATCACCTACAAAATCCAGGAGAAAGCTACTGCCTTCTTTGTGCATCCCAAAAACAGAGCTGGGCTGTTGGTGAACCCCATGGACTGCCACGCCAAAGGCTTCAGCATTTTGAAGGTCGGTGCCAAGAAGGCTTTGCTGGAGCAGAACTCCTTGTGCTTTGAGATGGCCAGGACTGAAGCCAAGAGGTTGTCCCAGACAGAGGTGAACAAGTCAGTCATCAATGCCTCCGGTTGCCTTCTTCCTTGCCCCACAGGGCAGGAAAAGTATTTGACTGTCTCTGCAAGCCATGTCACCATGTTCATGAACGGTGTCATCACTGGTTGCAAGACCGTGGAAGGCAACACTGCCACTGGGCACTTGTCTTTGCAAGAGCTGTTGCCAGGCAAGGGCTTGTCCCACCCCTTTGTGGACTTGATCCACAATGGTTGGAGCTGGTTGGTAGTGCCAGCCCACGTGGAGGAGCAGTGGCCTGACCCCCCCTTGCTGTTCCAACAGGCCATGAACTCTTCTCATGGTGTGGCTAAGGACATGGGTGAGATGGAGGTCATGGCCACCATTGCCCAGCACTACCAACACTTTCACAAAGAGGGTGACCCCAAGGCTATGGAGAAGGCAGTGGAGCCTCCCCTTGCTGTTCCAACAGGCCATGAACTCTTCTCATGGTGTGGCTAAGGACATGGGTGAGATGGAGGTCATGGCCACCATTGTCCAGCACTACCAACACTTTCACAAAGAGGGTGACCCCAAGGCTATGGAGAAGGCAGTGGAGCTGGCTGGCCAGTCCCAAACAAGGTGCCATGCGTACATGCCCACTCTGGCCCACTACATCTCGCACTATGCTGGTGATGAGTTTTGCCTGGTGTATTTTCTGGAAACATTCAGTGCTTTGGCAAATGAAACAATTATCAGCTTTTCTTTGTGGCTCATGCACTGTTTCTTTGTGGCTGCACATGGCCTGGCTTCAAGTTTGTGGGGCATGCGTTTCTGCGCCAAGCCTAGGCAAGCAATTCTCTCAGTCTGTGATGCTGGGGCAGGAGTTCTTCCATTTTGTGACCTATGCTGACTTCAAGCAAGGTGGCTCCATGTGCCCCTTTGTCAGGGCCTCCTTACTGGCAACCCAGCTGATCTCCCAGAAAGTGCAGGATGGCATAGGGAAGACCTTAACAAAGAGTGATGTCGAGAAGCTCTGCAGGTCCCCAATCCTTACTCAAGCGGTGCAGCTGGAGGACATGCTTGCCAAGACATGGGCTTTGCTGGCCAACAGCAACATGCCTAGTGAGGACAAGGCATCCTTGTTTGGAAGGATGATGGTGAGATCAATTCTTTTCGTGCTGAAGAAGGAAAAGCACTCCAGGGATGGCAGGTCTTTTTGCGATCTGGCAGAAATTGCCCAGTGCTTTGCTGATGCGATGAAGGCTAAGCATGGGGAGACTCCAGCAGTGACAAAAGACCAGCCTGATGATACCAACAAGAAGCCAAAGACTTTGGCTGACAACGCAGACCCTGTGCAAATTGCATTGATGAAGCACAAGCACATGAAGTTGCATGGCAACTACACTCACAAAGACGCCCCCAACAAGCTGTTTGCCTTCACCAGCATTGATGCTGAACAGGCAACATTTACCCACCAGCCCATGTTTGCCCAAGAGGTTGAAACCAAAGAGGTGCACCTGAAAGACCTGGGGCAACCTTGGAAGCATAGCTAGAAGGTTGTGGCTTGCTTCTCTGTGTGTGCTTTTGGAATTCTAAACTTTGTGCTACCATGCTGTGTGCTTGGTGCCATGTAGACCTAAGGCAGTGGAGGTTTACCAGGCAGACCCCGCCTTCTGAATGCGCTGTGACCCTGGCCAAGAATTGGTTCCCAGAACATGCTGCTGGCATGCAGGAGGAGTGCCTCAAGGCCTGTGTGCAGCATTCCTTGTGGCAGGTCTACAAGGAGAGCAAGCACTTGGCTGAGGATGACTTTGTCTTTGTGATGAACCCTATGGGCTTGCGGAGCAACAAGGACTTCAAAGCCAACAGCATCAAACTCTTCCCCATTGGAAGCATTGCCAAGCTGAAGGATGAGAAGCACAACAATGTGGTTGTCAAGGTCACTGGGTCTCAACAGCAGTTCGTTGTCCAAGCACCCAAGGCTTTTTCCTGGGAAGCAGAGAAGGAGTCTGGGGCTTTGGTTCACTTCTTTTGGGTGAAGGCAACTCGGGAGGGTGACAAGGTGAACATGCAGTGGGCAACCCACAAATCCAATGGGTTGCAAGTGCCAATTTTGGTGAACAAGCACCCCATTGCCAAGCACACCCAGCTGCTCATGGACAGTGAGAAGCTTGAAAAGGAAGGTGTGCATGAAGAGGCCAATGCAGCAAAGCCTGCAAAGAAGAAGCCCAGGACTCAGTGATGTCGCGCTGGCTTATGTAAATAAATCTTTTGAGGCATGGTTGAGGAACAACAGTGCCTGTGTGGCTTTGCAGTAGATCCCAAGTTACCTATAGAAGATGCATGTGTGCCAAGAAAAGTCACTTGCTGCTTGGCCTTGCAGGCTATGTGCTTTTGTGCCAAGTAACATGCAGTGATTGGAGCGCACACAGTCTTTCTATTGCAGGGCTTGCCTCTACCCAAGACACTGCACAGGTGCACATTTGCAACAAATGATAAGCCTGGCCTGTGACCACTCCATGCCCTGGGCACATTTGCATCACCTGAAGGCATGGGCGCAATGATTGTCAGGTTCATGTGTGGCTGTGGAAAGCTTGCTAGTTTGCATGCAATGTTGTTGTGAAAGCCATTGTAGCTTGACATGAAAAGCCAGTGTGGCTCTGCGTGGTAAGCCATTGTGGCTTTGCATGGTGAGCCATGGTGGCTTTGCATGGCAAGCCATTGTGGCTTTGCATGGTGTAAGCCATTGTGGCTTGACATTGTCAGCCACTTCAGTGTGGCTTGACACTCTGCATGGTAAGCCATTGCGGCTTTGCATGGTGTAGGCCATTGTGGCTTGATATTGTCAGCCCTTTCATTGTGGCTTGACACTCTGCATGGTAAGCAATGGTGGCTTGACATGGTAAGTCATGGTGGCTTTGCATGGTGTAAGCCAATGTGGCTTCGCATGGTAAGCCATGCTGGCTTTGCATGGTGTAAGCCATGGTGGCTTGACACAGGAAGCCATTTCATTGTGGCTTGACACTTTGCATGGTGTAAGCCATTGTGGCTTTGCATCGGGCAGAAGGTGAAGGAAAAGGACCCCTACATGGACAACATCGATGGCGAGGAGAATGACATGCCAGCACATGTGGACACACTTGCATTCCAGCTCATGGGGATCAATGTGCCTCCTCCACCTGGTGGGCCTGCTGCCAAAAATGATGGGCCGGCTGCTGTGTCTGCCGGGTCAGGAAGCAATAAGCCAACAAGGGCCTTCAAGAACCCCACTGGCTTCCAAAACCGACTCATGGCTTGTTTAGTTGTGGAATGGCCACGGGACTGGCATGTTGATGATGTGTGTGTGTGGGCAGGTATGTGTGAGCTGAACCACTGAATCTTACCAAGGACTGATGAGGGTGTGTGCGCACTACGCCTTGGGGAACTGGTCAAGAATTGAAGAAGAAATTGCCAATGCAACTTGGGCTGCACATAGTTCCATAACCTTAGTTTGGCTGCATACTTGACCCAGCCGAGTTGCTACTGACATGAACCTGTGCCCAGGTACAAGCTCACACCAACATGGGGTCAATCAAGAAGAAAGGACGAAGCAGCCAATTCTGGTAGATGGAAAGCGCAGCTGTGATGAGTACATGAACACTGTTCTGAGCTGGCTCACTGCAATGGCAGTAGTTTGTGGGGATGCCTAAAACACATCAAATTCAGCAGACTGAATTCAAGTCCAACAAAACATGCATACAATTCAGCAGGCTGAATTCAGTTCAAAAAAAAAGGCATACAATTCAGCACGCTGAATTTGATGGTTTTTCCCACACACAAGCTCCTGATCTGAATTGGTGCTTTTTGTTGTGAGCCAGTTCACTATAATAGCAATTATGCGCAGGCCTACTGGTCAGGAAACTGGCTCCACTGTGTATTCTCTGCACGTGTGGAGCAAAACGTTGTCCTCAATTGCGTTGTGTGCTATGGCTTGAGCTATGGGCTTCAATGGTTCCTGTTGTGCATCATGCTGGCAGAGTGCAGTTGGCCAGGCTGTCATGTGCATGGATTGCAAATGGCATTCTGTGACTGCCTTGTCCCCATTGGCTGGACTGGTCCTTGTGGCTTTGCATTTCCTACATGCCATATGTGAGGCTCAAGCTGTGTCTGACGGGAACCATGGTAGTTCCCTACTCCATGGCATGTGACCCAGTGGCGCAATGGGATTATCGAGGTCTTTGGTGGGTGGCAACCCATGAATCAGGATGGACAACTTGGCTCCAAGACCAGAAGCCTGGCGGCAAACTTCCATGCATGTTAGCACATGATGTGACCATGCAGTACTGCTTGCATGAACCCACACCTGCTTCCAAGGGACTGGGTGTGGCATCATGAAAGCGTGAGAGATTCCCAGTGGGTCTACACCACCTTGCACTGGCATTCTGAGTGGACATGTACCTTCGTGGAATTTGAGATCTGTGAGGGCCAAAGAGTCCTATTGTCTGAGTGCTGGGTAGCAGGGTGAATGTGCATTGAAAATCATTCCCTTGTGCTTGTGCTGGTGGCTTGGGTCATATGGGGTGTGGCACATTGCAGCATCGAACTTGGTGCGTAGGAGCTGCTGCATACTGCAGCGCAGTTGGTGAGCATGTCCTTGTGTGTGTGTGCTCAAAAGGCCTTATGCCAGCCTGCAGTAGTACTTCATAGAGTGCTAGCTGTAGACAGCTGTAGTCCAGCCTCGGCCTGTGGTTGTAGTCATGGCCCAGCAGCACTGGGAAGTCAATGATGTGATTACTGAGATCAAGGAGATGGAGACCTTGCTGAGCACGAGGCAAGCCACCCTTGGCACTGACGACCCAGGTGCATTGCACATGAAGCTCTCCAAGCAACCCCAGTCCAATGTGTACCTGCACCACTACTTGACAGAGGGTGACTGGAGAGATCTGCAAGCCCAGAGTGTTTGGCAAGGAGTGCATGTCCTAGTCAACAGGGCTAGGAAATGTGGTGTCCTCAGCCTCAAAGAAGACACAAAAAAGCTCATGACAGCCATCCTCATTTGGCAAGAAATGGCAAGGAGCAATCCTTGCAAGATGCCGCCCTACGACTTGATCTACAAGCTCAGCCAGCACATCCAGAGCTCATTCTTGTCCTCCCAGGTGTTGCCAGATCCAGCCATGCTACCCTCAGAACCCCATGGCTTTGGGAAAGGTGTGGCTCAATCAGGCCTATGGTGAGGAGGTTCCTGTAAGGAAGGACATCCCTGAGCTCCACAGCCTGTACATCCACCACACACCAGTCAGAAGCACTAGCAAGCTCTTGCAGGGTGGCATAGCCTCAGGTCCTGTGTCGCAGCCATCAGCGCCTTCAAAGCACCAGGCAGCAGCACCACAGGCCAGCCCACATGACATGGTGCTGAATATGCTGAGCTGCTTCATGGAGAGCTTCAAGAACAACCCAAAGATCACATACTCTCCTGGAGCCAAGCAGCAGGCCCCTAGCCCCAATAGAGCATTGACAATGACAGCAGAGTCTTTGGGCAAACCATGCTGCAACCAACACAAGCTTGCTTTGCCTTCCAAAGAATCTTTGGGCACACCATGCAGCAACCAGCAAAGGCTTGCTTTGCCTGCACCTTCACAGAATCAGCCTGCGCCTGCTTTGCCTTTGCCTGGCAAGCAAGAGCAGGAAGAAAGCCCAAAGGATGAGGCCATGCCCCAGCAGGGCAGCAGTGACAGGCAAGGGCCTGCACACAATGATTTGGATTCCTTTGAGAATGCAGCTTTTGATGCTTTGCAAGCCAGGGCAAAATCCCAGAGGGCCCCTTGCATGAAGAAGCCTGCAGCAGCTAGAGGAAAGGCGCGAGCACAGGCTAAGGCTGCAAGCAAAACCCAGCATTCCAAAGCAAAAGTGGCAGGGCCACAAACAAAGAAAGGAAAACAACCAACAGGGAAATTGCAGGGCTGGGGGTGCACCAGGTGCAGGGCCTCTATGGCTGGCTGTGGCACATGCTCCAAGCCAGGGTATGATGGGAAGAAGTTCTACAGCAAGGCTGAGTACAAGGCCTACACGAAGAAGAAATCAGCGGGCAAGAAGTGATTGGCTAAGATGGTGCCAAGCATCACGGGGTCACCTGGGCCAAGTACATATGCTGAATGTGAGCATTCTGCTATGCATGTGTACCAAGCTGTACAGTGGCATGGCTTGTTCAGTTGCCAGGCACTCAGTGAGAAGACATCCTGCTGGGTTGAAAACAAGCCTGGCGCGCTGAAGCTTTTTTGCTAGGCAATGGGCAAGGTGGGCTGCTTGGCAGCCCAAGACTGACATCTTGCTGCGCAAATTGCTGAAGGGTGGGCCACCTGTTGGAAAAGCCGCACTGCAAGCTGTAGCCCTAGAGCTTGGAAGCAAAAAGCGTTCTTGCAACTTGGCGCTCACATGCATGGTGTAGCTACATGCAGGCTTGGCATGCGACAAGCCATACCTTGCATGTGCCATCATGGGGAAGCCCCCAAACACAGGCTTGCGTGGGCATGGCAGCCACAAGGCAACCATGGAGAAGCAAAGGCTTGCGTGGGGAAGCCACAAAGGCTTGCGTGGGCAACCATGGGGAAGCCCCCAACAGGCTTGCATGTGCATGGCAAGAGCAACAATGGAGACGCCCCACCATGGAGAGGCCCCAGCAGAGGCTTGCATGGGCCGTCATGGGGAAGACCTCAGTACAGGCTTGCATAGACATGGCCAGGCAACCATGAAGAAGCCTCCAACAAAAACATAGCAAAGGCAACCGTGGAGAAGCCTCAGCAAAAGGCTTGCGTGGGCATGGTCAAGTCAACCATGGGAAGCCTGCAACAAAAGCTTGCATTGGCACACCAAAGAGGCCCCCAACAAAGGCTTGGGCATGGCAAGGTAACCATGGAGAAACCATGGAGAAGCCTCAGCAAAGGCTTGCGTGGGGAAGCCGCAAAGGCTTGCAGGCTTGCGTGGGCAACCATGGGGAAGCCCCCAACACAGGCTTGCACGTGCATGGCAAGAGCAACAATGGAGAAGCCCCACCATGGAGAAGCCTCAGGAGAGGCTTGCATGGGCCGTCATGGGGAAGACCTCAGTACAGGCTTGCATAGACATGGCCAGGCAACCATGAAGAAGCCTCCAACAAAAACATAGCAAAGGCAACCATGGAGAAGCCTCAGCAAAAGGCTTGCGTGGGAGAGCCGCAAAGGCTTGCGTGCCCACGGCCAAGTCAATCATGGGAAGCCTTTAGCAAAGGGTCGCATTGGCAGAGTGGCCAACATGGAGATATCAACAAAGGGTTGCATGGGCACCTGTTATGAGACAGCCCCCCAACAAGGGCTGCCAGGTTGACACATTGAAGCCACAAGCCTTGCAGTCATTTGTGGTGATTGGCATGTGCATTCTTGGCTGCAAACCACAAGCTTGTACCTGCAGTGGAGGGCTCCAAGCAGGCATTCTACAAAGCGCACATGCCCGCACAGTGCTTTTGGCAATTGGCTGCATTGGGGCAATGCTGTTGATGGGTCTTGACAAGCTTTTCAGCACGTCACTGCATAGGGGGCCATCCTTAAGAAGAAGCATGTTTTGGGGCAGTGGAGGGTTTGCGATTTCCTTCCCACAATTTGCCATGAACCAGAAAAGCTGCGCTTCTTCCTCTTCCACGAGGCCTGCCAAGCTGCAAAGGCTCCTGGGTTGCAGGAATTCAGCCAGCTATGTGTCAAAGTCAGCCTTGCAGGCTATTCTGGAGGATATAGCTGAGCATGGCAAGCCAGAGCTGACTAGCAGCAAAGCCATGAAACAAGCCACTCAGCAGCAGCTGGCAACTTGGAATGCCTATGGCCCACTGCTGGTGTCCAGTAATGTCACTGGTGTGGACGGCGCTGTTCACCAATTGCTGCATTGCAATTTGCACTCTTTGCTACATGGCTGCTACAAGCAGGGTGGCTTCTTCAAGGATTTGGTGGATGAGACTTTATTGAAGACGCCCAGCTCTCCAAGCCACCCATGGCACCTGGTTCTCTATTCAGATGAGTGTTGGCCTGGCAACCCTTTGAGTGCCAAGGCTGCCAAGAAGAGCTGGTGCACTTATGTCAGCTTCAAAGAGTTTGAGCAGCAAAATCTGTCAAAAGAAGATGCATGGCTACCTGTTTTGTTCCAGCCATCTACTGTTATTGGTGCTTTGTCAGGGAACATGAGCCAAGTGGTGAAGGTGCTTTTGGCAACTTGTGTGCATGAGCACTTTTTTGCTTCCACGCTAACAGGTGGGTCTGCTACTTTGACGCTGGGCCTGTTCCTATTTGCAGTTTTGTGCCAGCACCCAGGAGCACATCTTTGCTAGTGGGGTGGCCAGCCCCCAAGATGTGGGCTTGCTTTTGCAAAGCCATTCAGGAGGCCACTGCAGACTCCACTTTGCATTTGGCATTATGGTGCAGGATGGCGCTTCTCAAAAATATTGCCTGTGCGTAAAGGGCGACTGTGGTTCCAAATTTTGTGCTAAGTGCAGCAATGTCTACTCCATTGCACATATTGACAGCTCATTCAATGACGATGAAGACTTTGAAGGAGGCGTTTGCATGTGGCTCAAGAAGGAAGACTTGGTTCTGACTAGTGATGAAGACTTCTACAAATCCTGGGACAGGCTGGCAGAAAGGTTTGGGTCCTGCAACAAGATTGAGTTTGAAAGGTGGCAACAAGCCCAAGGCTTTACATATTCTGCCCACAGCCTACTATCTTCAGTGCCTTTGAGGTCTGTGGTGACGCCACTCACTGCATACATGCATGACTGGATGCATTGCCTTTGCCACAATGGCTGCTTGAACATTGCTTGCTTTTTGTTAATGGATGCTTTGAACCAGGAACTGAAAACATGGTCCAATTTTGAAAGCTATGCAAAGCTGTGGCAATTGCCAGCTGCTAGCAGGCAGGTTTGCTCCAGCTTGGGCCATCTGTTCTATTCCAAAAGGATTGAATCCTACAAGCAGAGCAAAAAAAATAAATGCATGGCCAGTGAAATGCTCTGCTTATTTCCAGTTGTACAGCACTATGCGCTCACTATTGGCAAACATGCCTCTTCTTGCCTTGGTGCTGTTGATGCTTTTATGGCTGTTGCCTTCTTTGTGGAATTACTGTTGTCGCTGCCCCATGGAGTTGTGGCTCCAAATGATTTGGACAGGGCAGCTGAGGCAGTTCTACACAAGTTCAAAGCTAATGGCTGGGGAAAATATTTGATCAAGAAATTCCACTGGCTTTTGCACATGGGTGATTCCTTGGCTGTGCACAAAATCCTCATTCCATGCTTTTGCATGGAAAGGAAGCACAAGCAGGTCACCAAAGTGGGAGTTGGCATCACCAACATGCAAGCCTACCCAAGGACATGCCTAGAAGAACTTTTGTCTAAGCAGCTTTGGAGGCTTCAGCGTGGAAGCAGTGTTGTTTTCAAAGGCAAGCCGCATTTGGAGCAGGAAGGCAAAGCCCCTGCAGCTTTCAAGGAGTATGTCACTAGTATGTTCCCAAATGCCTTGAACAGCAACATTTTCAAGAGCAAAACCATTTGCTTGGCTACTGGAGGTAGTGCCAGCAAAGGTGACTTGGTGCTTGTATCTTCAGCATCAGGCCTTGGGTGTGGCAAACTGCTATGTTGTTTCCAGCTGTCCCCTGAGGATGTGCGTGCTTGCCTGCACAAGTTTGCATTGCTGGAGAATGGTGGAACTTTTGCAAAATGGCAAGAGCTGCCCATTGAGAAGAACACCATAGTTGTGACAGCCAATGACATCATGTGTCCAGTGACATGGTCCAGCACCAAGAGTGGTCACTTTGCTTCCTCTGCACTTCAGGTCTTGAGCTCCCGGCCAAAAAGGAGCTTTGCGCGCATACTGCTTGGAAGCATGGTTGCGTTGTGCATATGTCTGAAGAAAGTTTGGTCAATGTTCAACTGACAATTTTCGTACATTTGGTTGCCATTGTGTCTTCACCGCCTGATTGCAAGACATATGTGGTTGCAAAACCGCGCAGCTGAAGCAAGCAACTTTCCAAAATAAGCATTTCATTTTGTGGTTCTGCGCCTATAAATCAACCCAAGATAAACACTTAGCTAGACACTTGCTATTTTTTACATGCTTTATCTAAAAGCCTTAATGGCTTGCCAAAAGTTATGTAATGTTTTGTTGTGTGCATAACCTGTTAGTAGTGCCACAGCTCACCAAAGTAGGTAAGTGGAGGCAAAGGGAAAGAAAGACCAACACCTGGGATCCAAAAACAGTTTTGACAACCACCAGATTTCGCGCCACAAAGCGCCTCCTCTGGGCATCGTTGTAGAGCCTCTGGGGCAGCGCCTCCGCGTAGCAGCCGCGCGCCCTCCGCGCGAAGAGCTCCGACCTCGCGAGTCTCGAATCCCAAGACGCGGCGCTTCGCGGCGCTGGGCGTTTGGAGCTGAAGGTCCCAACTTGCCGTTGATGGCCGGCTGGAAGGTGCACTGCTCTTTGAGCCGCGCCTCCTGACACTTTTCAATGGGTCGAGATTTAATTTGCTTGTTTTGTTATTGTTTTTGTTTTTTGATGCTTCCAACGTTAAAGTACGTTCACCTTTTTGCCCGGTCCTGCTTTCGCCGTGCCAGGTCCTGCTTTCGGAGCGACATTTGGTGCTGTTGTGACCACTCGCGGACTCTTTCTTGGAAGCCTCGGTTGAAGACAAGAGCCGCTCCAAACGAAGCTGCTTGAGGGTACGGCCACGGGGAGTTGCTTGGCCTGACAAAATGCCAAGAATTCAAATCGACCTTGAGCTTTCTCGGGCCGTCCCCGCGCCTTTGCTTGCTCGACTGGCCTCGCTGTCAAAGGCAAGAACCTCACGGGGGCGGTGCAAGCAAGAATTCTGCCGAAGTGTCACGCCTCCGGCCGTTCTTGCTGCTGGCCACAATGCCGACAGAAGGCGGAGTCGAGCAGCACGTCCCCTCCGCAATGCCTGCAAGCCTGTGCCGAACAGGGAGTCTTCGTGCATCCCATGCTTGTCAAGCATTGCTGTTTTGAAAAGGAACCAGAATCCCGTACTTTTCGGCGGTCAGCCCAGTTGCCTGAATCGACCCAGTCTTTTTCCGACCCACCTGGGTGCCCACCTGCTTTTGGGGGCTCTAATTAAACTCAAAGCTCAGAGGCAAAACGGCTTATCTCTTTCACAGTTTTGGGGGCAAAAGACGAAGTCCCCTTGCCTCATCCGGCCGCTCAAAGGTACCTAGGGCGATTGAATCCGCGCCCGCTTAGCTGGCAACGACTTGAGTTTGCGGCTCGGCGCGGAAATGGTGCGCTCAGAGTCCTGGCCAACGGGCACTAGCAGGGGGCTTTCGGGTGTCTCCGACTCCTTTTGCTACGCGAAGCCTTCCCACACATTGGCTGTGCTTGCCGGTCAAGCTACTGGCCCGTCCCATAATCCAACAAGGGATCTGATCGCTTCCCGGCCCTGGGGGCCGAGGCGAATATAACGAATATAAGAGGTGTTTCCTGTGGAAACATGGATATGCGCCCAACCAGGAATTGTGAGTGGGCGGGTGTAAGATTCACTGCATGCAGACTTGAGAAGTGGTTGACTGCAACGACATAACCGATGCACGAAAACAAGCTCAAAGCGAAGCTCATGCCGCCGTATGTTAGTTCATGTCACTTCAGACGCATGTCCGGTACACCAAGAAATGAAACCAAAACTCGTACACGAGCGCGTCTGTTTTTGGGGACACCCAAAAATGGTGGCGAAACCCTTTGGGGTTCCCTTTAAAACCACCAAAAACAAGGGGCAGCAAAAAACACACACACACACACCCACACGGCACCGCCCCCCAATCGCTGCCCGCGGCGATGGCCCGTTTGGGGCCGGCCTGATGCCGGGAGAAGGAGAGGTGCCGCGGGCTGAAGTCCAAGCGCTTGCGGCGCTCCTCCAGCAGAAGCTGTACCAAAAGGCTCCGCTCAGCCATCGCTGCGGAAGAAATCCGAGCAGCTTCCCTCAAGAGGGGTCTGGGGCTATTGGTGGGGGTTGGGTGGGGGGTCGTGGGTTAAAACCTCCAATAACTCCAAACCAAGTTGAGGCACCTGAGTGAATGACAAAGTGGACGTTGGCCTGTCAAAATTTGTTCGAACATGTTTAAACAGGAGCCAACCAACCCTGGTGTGAGAAGAGCAGCAGGTATGCCTGGCGATCTAGGTGGATGGGGAAGACCCCCATGAGTCTTCAGTTGGCGTCCTTCGTAGACCAAACAACAAGCCTTTGGCTCCGAATTGTGTGAAACCACTTTAACTCACGTGGTTCTCCTTTGGGCGAACAAACCGGACACCAGCCGTCGTTCAGGCGTTTGGAATGCCATGGGCATTGGGCTTTCCTTCATATGCTCCAGTCGGGGTTGTGCTGTCTTGAGGGTGCCAAATTTCTCTTGGTCCCCCCCAAAAAAGACACACCCATTTCGCTCTTGCGATGCATTCCCCAAGGCAATGGTTGCCCGAAATCCATGACGATCTCTAGAAGGGCGAAGCAGAAAAGGGTTCGGTGACTACGTTGGGAATCTGAAACCAACAAGGAGCTTTGCTTCCAAATACGGACCCCCCAAGAATGTTCGGCACCCACTTTTCCTTTCAAGCCACCGCCAAAAGGACTATCTCCAAACAACTCCGAACAAGACACCACTTTGTCTCCAAATGAGAAAACCACAAACGGATAATTTCCCTTTGGCTGGCCGTAAAGACAAGCCTGGATGCTTTCTCTAATTGCTACGTGTCATTCGGCTTCCCCTTGAAACACCCCCAAGGATACCCCGATACCCCGAAGCGGGCACGTGAAACCTGCGGCATGCATCCAAAGGAAGTGCGGCCCATCTTTCTGCACTGCAAAATAAGCGATTTCTGATGATTTCTGCGGATCGCCCTTGAAAGAGCGGGGCTGTCCAATGACAGCACTGTGGCACAGGGTCGGACCAGACTTCCCAAAAGCAGCTGCCAAGTGGTCGTTGTTTTTTTTTGGCTCCCCCGTGGAATTTGAAGCAGCTGTTCGATGTTCTTTCTTCGGGCTCTTTTCAATTGACCTGACCAGGGGATCGTCACCCTCGGGCCCTGGGGGGGTTTCAGCGCCGAGCGTTGCCAAAGCGCCCCTCCAGAAAATCTCGCGAGCATTTGGCAAGATGGAGCCAGTCCTTTGGCCGAAAAGTGCAGGCGCACTAAGTGTCACCCACGATTCTGTGCAAATGGCTCACTTCCGCCTCTCGCCTGGCATGGGTCCCGCGAGCCTTTGCCGAACGAAAAGCCACACCCAAGAGGCTTCGTCGTCTTCGTTGGGCCTGCCCCTTTTCTGCGAATCCGAAATCCGCAGTCGGCTGGCTTCAAGGCTTCAGACTCAGCCGTAGCTAAAGCTGCATGCGGCAGCATGCGGCAGCATGCGGCATGCGTGCGCGGTCTGCGATATTCCGTTTTGGCCGGAAAACAACACTTCCACATATTCATGCACTCGGGCTTTGAGTCACGGAGATCACACGTGAAGCGGACCATGTCACCCTCTCAAAATGCGGTGAGCCCAGCTTGCATCTCCTGGCCATGAAAGAAATGGGAATCATTTTTTATTCGGGGCCCTTTGGTGAACATCATAAATCGGCGGGGATTTATGTCCACCAACCACTATGCAGACTTTGCAGGGGGTTCCCCATGAAAATTCCTCGCCAAACGACCCAAAACCAAACGCTCCGCAAAGCCGAGAAAACTCGGAGCTCGCAACTTGAGCGACTCGAGTTCGCTGCGAGCTCCTCATCTGCCCCAGGCTTTCGAGGCAGCGGCAGCTCTCGCGCTGGCCTGTCATTTTAAGGGTGCATTTGAGCAGGCTCTTCTGATGTCTAAGGGAAACCGCAGGTCCATTCTTGGGTTCCCACGTTTTAGACACGCCCAACTCATTCAACAGTGGCTTCCCTTGCCGAGCACGACACTCATTGACTTCTGGTCTAAGATGGCTGGAAAGGCGTATACCCAAAGTCCATTCACTTCTGGTTCACGGTAGGAAGGCGTTTTTCTAGGCTAGACTACAACCCCAATCTACTAAACTGGGCAATCGTAATTTGGGCTATGCTCCTGCCAAAAACGCGCCAACGACGCCATGCACAGTTCCGCGCCAATATCACAATTGCTTTCGGATGCTGCCCGCACCTTGCGAGCTTCATCTTGCGCTCCTCGTAGTTTTTCACCTTGAGACTCTTCGCCACCAGAATTGCAGTCAACAGAATGCAACTTCCAAGTGAGGCCGCCACGCAACACTACGCACTCTGCCTCAGTGCAAGGAAAACCCAAGCGGATCATCCCCGATCAAAAAGGCGCACTTCGCCCTCATAGGCACGTGGCGCAGGCGTTCTCTGAAACCTCAGGAACTCTTGGATATTACACTGCATCGTCTGATTTTTGTTGGCGCAATCTGCACCCGTATCAGCTACCGAAGTGAACAATCAACCTGTCTCTGCACCGGATTGTGACACCTTATTTCCGTGTAGTACTCTACAGTTTGAGTGTCGATAACAGCCTGTAGGCTGTCCGCTCCATGCTTGTACCACATTGGTGGCAGCTCCTGAACGTGTCATGGGCCCAGCTCAGGCCATTGATCTTATCCCCTGCTTTCGCTCCAGGTTTGCAGACCTGGCTCCGAAAACAGAGCCCATTCATGAACATACTGACCCGACCAATCTGGGTCAGCCATCTTTCTGGGTGTTCCTTTGTTTCTGGAGCGTGCATGTGTGGCCCTGTAGCACTCCCTGAGAATCTAAGGACTCAAGGAGCACATCTTAACTGAGGTGCGGACGCTGCACTCACCTTCCCTCATGGAGGCTTCTCGTGCCTAACAGCTCAAGTAGTGACCCGCACATAGCTCGGGACTTCACAGCTATTGGCAGCCAATGGTAGGCAGCTCCCATGAGTCGAACAACTTTGGGCAGTCAGCAGCTTACAAGTTGAAAGCAGCTCCTTGGCAGGCACTGGTCGCTTTGACGCAACAGTGCCAGCTCCGTTTTCATAGCTTTGTCTGATGCCTTGTGCATTTCTACAGTCGCAGAACAATGCCATAAGCCCAATGAAGAATGAAGTTTCTCGCTGTCACAGGTGTGCAGGAGCCTTGACTGCAATGCGCATGGCTCGTAACTTTTGGCTCAGACATCAGTTTCAGAACGGCCCCTGCTCCTTGTCGTGCTGGGCAAGGGGAACCAGCTCAGGTCATCGCCAGAGCATTCACAACACATACGTCTCTCTGCTTGTTCCTGCATTTCTGAAGCGTGAATGTGTGGCCCTGTAGCACTCCCTGAGCATCCAAGGATCTAAGGAGCACATCTTACTGAGGTGCGGACGCTGCACTCGCCTTCCCTCATGGAGGCTTCTCGTGCCTCCCGACCAAGGCTTCATTCCCAGGCCCGCCCAGGCCCGCCCATGCGCACGAGATCGCACTTCGAACATTCGCACCTCGAAGTCACTCTGCATCTTCATCAGCGCCTCACGGGCCTAACAGCTCAAGTGAAATATGGAGAGCCCTGCTATTCCTTTCAAGAGTGGCTCGGGAATTCACCGCTATTGGCAGCAAAGCCTGATTTACGTCTGTAAGCCACCTGCATCTTTCACCAATGTGCCAGTCATAACACATCCAGTCGAGTGGACATCCAGATGAACCACTTCGGCAATGGAGGCAGTTCCGCAGCATGGCTGACTTACAAAGTTGAAAGCAGCTCCTTCGGCTTTCCTTTTGGCCGGCAAACCGGTTCTGCGCAAATATTGCAAGCTTGGCGTTGAAAGAGGCCAATTGCATGTCTGGCCGCACATGTGGAGAAGCTGCATCATGCTATGCCAGCTCCGTGTTCATAGCTTTGTTTGACGCCTTGTGCATTCTCTACGGGAGCAGGACAATGCCATAAGCCTAATGAAGAATGAAGTTTCTCGCTGCTCACAGGTGTGCAGGAGCCTTGACTGCAATGCGCATGGATACTAATCAGGAATCAGTTTTAGAGCGGCCCCTGCTCCTTGCCGTGCTGAGCAAGGGGAACCAGCTCAGGTCATCGCCAGTGCCTTCACAACTCTTTGTTCTGTGTCTTCTTTCCTTTTCCCGCTCCGAGTTCCTCTTGACTGAACATACTGGCCCGACGAATTTGCGTCAGCCATCTGTCCCTCTGCTTGTCCCTTTGCTTCTGGAGCGTGTATGTGTGGCCCTGTAGCACTCCCTGAGCATCCAAGGATCTAAGGAGCACATCTTCCTGAGGTGCGGACGCTGCACTCGCCTTCCCTCATGGAGGCTTCTCGTGCCTCCCGACCAAGGCTTCATTCCCAGGCCCGCCCAGGCCCGCCCATGCGCACGAGATCGCACTTCGAACATTCGCACCTCGAAGTCACTCTGCATCTTCATCAGCGCCTCACGGGCCTAACAGCTCAAGTGAAATATGGAGAGCCCTGCTATTCCTTTCAAGAGTGGCTCGGGAATTCACCGCTATTGGCAGCAAAGCCTGATTTACGTCTGTAAGCCACCTGCATCTTTCACCAATGTGCCAGTCATAACACATCCAGTCGAGTGGACATCCAGATGAACCACTTCGGCAATGGAGGCAGTTCCGCAGCATGGCTGACTTACAAAGTTGAAAGCAGCTCCTTCGGATTTCCTTTTGGCCGGCAAAACGGTTCTGCGCAAATATTGCAAGCTTGGCGTTGAAAGAGGCCAATTGCATGTCTGGCCGCACATGTGGAGAAGCTGCATCAATGCTATGCCAGCTCCGTGTTCATAGCTTTGTTTGACGCCTTGTGCATTCTCTACGGGAGCAGGACAATGCCATAAGCCTAATGAAGAATGAAGTTTCTCGCTGCTCACAGGTGTGCAGGAGCCTTGACTGCAATGCGCATGGATACTACTCAGGAATCAGTTTTAGAATGGCCCCTGCTCCTTGCCGTGCTGAGCAAGGGGAACCAGCTCAGGTCATCGCCAGTGCCTTCACAACTCTTTATTCTGTGTCTTCTTTCCTTTTCCCGCTCCGAGTTCCTCTTGACTGAACATACTGGCCCGACGAATTTGCGTCAGCCATCTGTCCCTCTGCTTGTCCCTTTGCTTCTGGAGCGTGTATGTGTGGCCCTGTAGCACTCCCTGAGCATCCAAGGATCTAAGGAGCACATCTTACTGAGGTGCGGACGCTGCACTCGCCTTCCCTCATGGAGGCTTCTCGTGCCTCCCGACCAAGGCTTCATTTCCAGGCCCGCCCAGGCCCGCCCATGCGCACGAGATCGCACTTCGAACATTCGCACCTCGAAGTCACTCTGCATCTTCATCAGCGCCTCACGGGCCTAACAGCTCAAGTGAAATATGGAGAGCCCTGCTATTCCTTTCAAGAGTGGCCCGGGAATTCACCGCTATTGGCAGCAAAGCCTGATTTACGTCTGTAAGCCACCTGCATCTTTCACCAATGTGCCAGTCATAACACATCCAGTCGAGTGGACATCCAGATGAACCACTTCGGCAATGGAGGCAGTTCCGCAGCATGGCCGACTTACAAAGTTGAAAGCAGCTCCTTCGGCTTTCCTTTTGGCCGGCAAAACGGTTCTGCGCAAATATTGCAAGCTTGGCGTTGAAAGAGGCCGATTGCATGTCTGGCCGCACATGTGGAGAAGCTGCATCAATGCTATGCCAGCTCCGTGTTCATAGCTTTGTTTGACGCCTTGTGCATTCTCTACGGGAGCAGGACAATGCCATAAGCCCAATGAAGAATGAAGTTTCTCGCTGCTCACAGGTGTGCAGGAGCCTTGACTGCAATGCGCATGGATACTACTCAGGAATCAGTTTTAGAATGGCCCCTGCTCCTTGCCGTGCTGAGCAAGGGGAACCAGCTCAGGTCATTGCCAGTGCCTTCACAACTCTTTATTCTGTGTCTTCTTTCCTTTTCCCGCTCCGAGTTCCTCTTGACTGAAGATACTGGCCCGACGAATTTGCGTCAGCCATCTGTCCCTCTGCTTGTCCCTTTGCTTCTGGAGCGTGTATGTGTGGCCCTGTAGCACTCCCTGAGCATCCAAGGATCTAAGGAGCACATCTTACTGAGGTGCGGACGCTGCACTCGCCTTCCCTCATGGAGGCTTCTCGTGCCTCCCGACCAAGGCTTCATTCCCAGGCCCGCCCATGCGCACGAGATCGCACTTCGAACATTCGCACCTCGAAGTCACTCTGCATCTTCATCAGCGCCTCACGGGCCTAACAGCTCAAGTGAAATATGGAGAGCCCTGCTATTCCTTTCAAGAGTGGCTCGGGAATTCACCGCTATTGGCAGCAAAGCCTGATTTACGTCTGTAAGCCACCTGCATCTTTCACCAATGTGCCAGTCATAACACATCCAGTCGAGTGGACATCCAGATGAACCACTTCGGCAATGGAGGCAGTTCCGCAGCATGGCTGACTTACAAAGTTGAAAGCAGCTCCTTCGGCTTTCCTTTTGGCCGGCAAAACGGTTCTGCGCAAATATTGCAAGCTTGGCGTTGAAAGAGGCCAATTGCATGTCTGGCCGCACATGTGGAGAAGCTGCATCAATGCTATGCCAGCTCCGTGTTCATAGCTTTGGTTGACGCCTTGTGCATTCTCTACGGGAGCAGGACAATGCCATAAGCCCAATGAAGAATGAAGTTTCTCACTGCTCACAGGTGTGCAGGAGCCTTGACTGCAATGCGCATGGATACTAATCAGGAATCAGTTTTAGAACGGCCCCTGCTCCTTGCCGTGCTGAGCAAGGGGAACCAGCTCAGGTCATTGCCAGTGCCTTCACAACTCTTTACTATGTTGCTTCTTTCATTTTGCTGCTCTGAGTTCCTCTTGACTGAACATACTGACCCGACCAGTTTCTTGAGCGTGCATGCGTGGCTCCCTGAGCATCTAAGGATTTAAGGAGCACATCTTAACTGAGGTGCGGACACTGCACTCACCTTCCCTCATGGAGGCTTCTCGTGCCTCCCGACCAAGTCTTCATCCCCAGGCCCGCCCAGACCCGCCCAAGCCCGCCCATGCACACTGGATCGCACACACTTCGAACATTCGCACCTCGAAGTCACTCTGCATCTTAAGCAGCGCTTCACGGGCCTAACAGCTCAAGTCGCGCGGGTTGCAAGCGAGTTGCACTCCGGTTGCATGCTAGTCGCACGCAGTGGATGGTAAAGACTTGCACATGAACGTAGCGGCATGAGCATGACTTTCACACACCTATAAACAACACGTTCAGAGTTCTTTGTTAAACCGATTAGAAGTACCAAACTGAAGTACGTTGTAACTCTATATGACTGTTTGCGAGACAGATCTGCTCTGCTCCCGGAAAGTCACAGCCAATTTGATGCGGAACTGCGGCGCAGGGTGTCAAGATAGGACGCCCAAAAACGTGTGATTCCTTGTAAGCCAAGATGAAAAGGGTACCCTCAATAAAGATTTACACGAGTGCCGGATTCATCTTTTCTCGGTGCCTCCCCAAGCTCGTTCTGGTAAAGTCTCACCTGCCAAGAGATTTGGCTAATTATTTCCAGCTGCCCAAAATGGTGGGTGGACATAAACCCCATGGAATGTCCACCAAAGCTAGGTAGGATTGATTCACTCCCTTTTTTGGGGGTCTAGGACCTCCCGCGCCTCTGAAAGCTCATCTGCCTACAACGCTGACGCGAACCGCGTCACAGTTGCGGTGCCGGTTTCAGGGCCGCGCCTTTTCCCGCAGTGAGGCGGGGAACCGCCAGGCAGCCAACTGTCACACACTTGCGGCTTCGCTTGTCACCCAGTATCTCAGCATGAGTTTGGCTAAGGTCCCTTAGGCTTCCTACGGATTTCGTGCCCAGGTCATGCACAAGTCTTCTCATGGCATGTGAAGAGTGGCCTCTGTCACTTCTTCCCGGAGAACTTCCTGCTGCCGTCTCGCAGCCTCAGCATTCGGGGATTCGGGTCACACACTTCCCACGCCCGAACAAGGGAGGTTGTGGAAAAATGAGCCAGCTGGAAGCACTCCGAAGCATCGCTGTCCGTTTTCAGCATGAGCGAGACGCTGAACGCTGAGCAAGCCAAAGGAGTGAAACAAGTCTCGCAAAGGACTCCGTGTGAGTAATTAGTGTGATTTAGATCTGATGTCATAAGGAGCCGCTGCGCAATTCAAAGGGGCTTGTCAATTGCGCCAAAGTTATTGAATTGGGCAACCAGCATGCTGAAGAACGTTGAACCAGCCGAGTTTCGGGTAGATTGGCAATTGTGAAACGTCAAAAGCAACAAACGGATGTGCCCGGTCAAGCGCGGTTCCCGTGGACCTGAGATTTGCGAACCTGATTGAAGGAAAGGTGGGTACCACCCGCCCCCAAAAGAAAGGACCACAGACTACAACTTTCTTTTGTTGACCGAAGCTCACGTGAAACAAGAGCGAGCGCCTCATCTCACTCAGGCCTGGCATTGCGATTGCGCCCGAAAGTTGCCACGACAGTTCCTCCGCGCGCCGCAGGCTCAGAGTGAGCCATCTCGTAGTGCTTATAGCCTTAGCCTGCCTGGAATCCGACTTGGGCGTGTCGTCCGCTCTCTTGACCTGCTGGGGAATAGCTGGCCGTGTCACCACCAAAACTGCAGGCCTTCTCCTTCCGAAGTGAGAGCTTGCCCAGGATTTGATCAACCTCAGTGACGGCCAAGTGCCTGTCCCAGCTTAATCTTCGCCAGCAGCGCACGACGATTTCGTCGGATCGTTGTCTCAGAGCCACCTGGCAAAGCGCAAGGACATCAAGTGCATGTGACCCCCTCATCCAAGCTCCAACAAAGGCTCTTTGCCCTTGTGGAATTCATCTCTTTATGCTCGTAAGCATCTCATTAGCGGCTTCACCGGGCATAGGCGCTGGCCTTCAGTCGGATGTGCAGCTTCTCCTCACCTGCCAGTTGCATCTCCTTCTGCTCCAGCAGCCTCGCGAGAGGCGCTGAATTTCCCCCATCCCCCCTACCTTCAGGAGGGGGGGTCCCCAATTCCATTCATCTAGTCTTCCCCATAAAAGGGAAAAAGGAACCACAAAGGGAATTCCAGGGGTCACCCTGTGCCCACCATTGAACCTTCGAGCCGCATCTCGAAAGTATCCCCGTATCTCCGTATCCCAGTCTCAGGCGGCCACGACTCCTCAGTGATGATCTGCTTTTCCAAGCGCTGAATCAACCTGGTGCATCGCTCTCACATGGGTATGGGTTAAAATTAAACCACCAGGATATGGACCGCAGGTTTTGGTCAACCACAGCCACATGGATTTGGCTTCGAGATCCTTTTCGTGAGGCCGCCGCAGCTTCTGCGCCAGGATCACTTGCCCCAGGCGCTTGGCTTTCTGCGCCAGGTGGCTCCCGCGCTCCTACCCCAACTTTGCGATGTCAGGTGTCACGTCACAGCAACGCTGGCGGAATCCCCCTTCCAACCCAAGGATCACTAACGGATTCCCTGAAAAAACGGAGCGGCTTCCCCTAAATCCCTTTCCAACCCACCAATCCAAACCACCAATCCACCACTAGCATTCTTTGAATGACCAAAAATCTTGGCATCGCCTCCGCAATGTGCCCGGTCGCTGCGTGTCGTCGCGCTTTCAACGCAACAGCCTGTGATGAGAACCCAGGATAACCCCCCTTTTTGATTTCTACGGTAGTCCAGTTTAGAGTGTTTTTTTTGGGGGGGTTGAGGGGGACACCCCTCTACTAATCCTTAAGGCTATCAATCCGCAGTCGACATGCTGCCTGCCTTGTGTTGCAAAGCCCTACGCATGTATTGAGCTATGCATCCAGGCCGGGGTTACAACGTAGATTCCCCACCACATGCTCATGGAAGCGCAAGCGGCTGAGAACGATGAACATGTTCTCTTTTGGGGGGGTCTTTGTCAATGGGGGGGGAGTGCTACAAGGCGTCCCCCAAGGCTAACACGACGACGTTTTTTCCTCATCGCGGGCATAGGCCATCCCCCCAGTCCTCTGCTCTTTCGCGCACGTGCCTCTCAGCAACCACCTGCACCACGGCCACAGTTCGCAGCCGGGTTTACTCAGCACTTGTGCCAATTGCACGGGGTAAAGTCATGGCACAACCACCAGCCAGCAATGCAGTGCTCTCTGCGAAACATCAAGCAGCACAAAGCGCAAGCAGCCAATCAGCACATCGCAAGCCAAAAATGAATCGAACGGGACAGGTCGATGGAGTCTAGGGTCTGGCTCCATGAACCCCACCCTCTCCGAAGCCAGCAGAAACACAGTCCAGGTAGCTCAAGGCGCTGGAGGCGCGTCATTCAATGTCTGGCTTTCTCTTATCAAAAGTCATGTCACTCCCTGGCAAAATTCCAAAACCGGATACAATTTGCCCTAATATGTCAGGCTAGGGCAGCATAGATATCCCAGCCTCGATGCTGTGAGTCGGCGCGCCCATCTGGCAATCCTGAAGCGCCCCGGGCAAGACCCTATTGGGGGTCTTAATGGGGGAACTGGGAACTTCAAGATGGATGGGCGGCATCTGGCCTCCAGTTAAAGCAGTCACCCTTAAAAAAAAAAAACACACACACATACGACAACAAGAGTGATGCCTGCCAAACGCAAGCGGCCGGCAGAATACAAAGTAGTCGGATGCTCGCATGTTTTGGATGCGAGGACTTGGCCTCGTCGGGCACTTCACCCATTGACTGCTCCACCTGGGCGCAGCAAGGTGTCGCTGCCAACATAGAATCGCTTCCCATGGTGAGCTGGGCCTCTAGATGTCGAACAGCATGCCTAGTGGATTCCAGGACGTCCTAGCCACGAGCGCATTGGAAAACCGCATGTCTCGCTAGCTGCGCATGCAATGCTTCGATGCTGCACTGGGCAGTCCTGGGCGTGCATCACCTCGACTTTGAGCCGGGCAACCTGTCAACTCTTTCCGGGAGCAAGCGGCGGCCTCGCTTGCAAAACCAGCGGCCTCAGCCTCATCTTGTGGCCGTTTGGCCTCTAACGTGGCAACCTCGGGTTTCATGTCTGCATGGACTCTTCTGCAAAGCGTAAACTGAAGGCCACGGCTTGGTGCCTCCACTTGGACAGCTCATGCCTGCAGCGGGAACGCGCTGCAGGGTTGCGACCATCACCGCTCAGCTGCAGGCCGTAAGTTGCGGCACTCAAGCAGCTTCATCTGTCGCCAGCTGACTTCTTCCTGCCATCTGCAACTTGGCATTCACCGTCCATCTCACGTGCAACTCACTCGGGAGGCACGGGCCTCCTAAACCAACTGTTCCACAACCGCACCCCGAAGCGGATCAATCCTCGTCCGCCACAGAGGGTTCAGCTTCATCCTGGAGAGTCTCACAAGAGTTCCAGGGGTTGATTCCCCATTCTTTTCAACCATTGTTCTTTTCAAAAACCGGCCGTTTCCCCTGGGTGTTTGATGGTTTCCTGAAAAGAAGGCACCCCTACAAAAGTCGGCAACATGCAGCTGAACCGGGGCCCCGTCCTTGGGCGCCTGCTTCAGCATCTCCAGCTCAGCCCGCATCTGGGCCATTTGGGCCTGAGCGGCCTCCACCCCGGCCAGGCCTTGGAGCGAGAAAAAAGAGAGAGTTGTAGGGATCCGCTTAATTCTTCAAAGTCCACAAAAACCCAACAAGACGGCGCCCACTTTTGCCTTCGCACAGATCTCCAAAGAATATCGGTGGGTGGTTCATCCATGTCATCCCACGTGTTTCACCCATTGCAACTGCAGGATTTTGTCCAAGGTAGCGGGATCCGGACTCGGGATCACCCCGCTTGCTTGCTGTGGGCGCGGCAGGACTGGACGACGGTCTCCTTCTCTTGCCTTATGAGAAACCCAGGGCCCCTTGAACACTGGTGGGTCCCCGCCCAAACCCCCCCAAAAAAAAGGAGGTCCCTATACTTCTCTTGAAGGGGGGGTTTCAACATACCAATTCAACGTGAGCTTCCTGATGTTTGGCGGGCGATGCAGGGAACCTTACAAAAGGCAACCCAATTCCTGGGCTTGAACTCAGTCTTTCAGGCGATTCGCTCAATGCGTCAACTATTGGCTTTCCAAAAGTTGATTTGAATCAAACCACCCAAGGGTGAACTCCAATCGTTGGCTTTTTGTTGCCAGTGCTGGGGCCATCAGGGTTAGGCCACACTTGTTTCTACAACCAAAATCGCGGAACGCACAACTTGGAAACCCAAAGCAGGTTCTATAACAAGTCCAATCCACTTTTCAATCATCACATCCACTTTTCATACTTACGCCTTCGGACGGTTTCTGCGCGCCTTGCACAAAACCCCCCCCCCCCCCCGTTTGCTCGTGGCGTCCGCTCCCAGCCGCTCGCTCACATCCGGAGCTCGGAGCTCCGTGACCGAGCCCGGCCTGGTGGCGGCCAGGTGGTGGCGCAGCTTCTCGCAGCTCTGGCGCTTCACCTCCAGCTCCCGCTGCAGCAGCTCCAGGCCTCGCGCGCTCGCGCCGAAGGACATTCGTGCGCTGGGCCATTTCGTAGCTCAGATTCGCCAAAGGACACCATGGTTGTGGGTCAAAATTCGATAGCCCCAGTGAACATCCCAATCCCCACTAAAATATGTTCTGAAATGGGTGGTGCACCTATCCCAAAACCAAGAACACATGGTTGTGGGTCAAAAATAGGATAACCCCCAAATGGGTTGCCCTGGTAAATGAACAAGGAGGACAAACACCTGCAGCCCATATCCTTCTGGTGAATATTTTTGACCCACACCAACATAGAGAACTACCCCCCTGAATGGGTCGAATGGGTCGTTGCGAAGTACCCAGGCGAGGCAAACAAGGACGCGACCAACATGGTGTCTTGGCTTTGGAGGACGACGCTCGCCGGAAGACGTCGGTTTAGCACCACTTAGCGGCGCATCGCAGATCCTTGAACCGATGTGATGCAAATGAATGATCATGATTGCCACGGGTATTCTTTCCAAATCTATTGAACTGGGAATACAGTTTCGTTGGCAGTGTGGGCCGGGCATGGGGGGCACCTCCAACTGCCCAAGTTGTCCGATTGTTGCTGAGAAACGCTTTGAATTGCATCAGGTTGATGTGTCATTCATTCTGCTTTTTTTTGCCATTTTGGCTCTTTGAATTAGATCCATGCACCCCTCTTTGGCATGTTTCCAGGGGCAAGATTCACCCGCCATGTGAAGGGTTCCCAAATTGCAGTCTTCCTGTAGTCTTCTGGTAAGCGTCGTCTTCCATAGTCTTTCTGTCGTCTTCCCATAGTCTTCCTACGGTCTTCCCGTAGTCTTCCTGTGGTCTTGCCGTAGTCTTGCCATGGTCTTCCTGTCGTCTTTCTGAGGTCTTCCCATTGTCTTCATCGAAATCTGAAAAACGGGAACCATCACTGTCGCTTCTGCCCGGCTTCAATCGCCCGCAAGCGATCCGACACACCCAAGCCCTTCAAAGGGTGCGCCAATCCACCGTTTGCGAGGTGATGGGTTTTAGCTTCCGGGGAACTCCCAAAAGGCCCGCGAAGGCACTTGTGTGATCTGGTTCTAGTGTGCTATGGGCTTTCATGGTGGTAGCATGCCAAAGGAATGTTTGAGTCTCTTTGAGACCATCGTGTGATAGGACAGTGGTTTAAGTGAGAATTGGGTTTGGTGCAAAGGCTGTTGATTTAGCACCTTGCTGGAAGAAATGCTGCTCAAATGGGCAGGCCCGCTTGAATTTTCTGGCATGATCCCCAGACGTCCCAAATCAGCTGAAAACTACGGACTTTCAAAAGGGCCCCCCTAACTCGTACAGCCTCCAAATCAGTTCCAAAGAGAGCAGACCGGTCTGGCACGTTTTTCAGGACGGAATGAGGCAACGGTGGTGGAAGGTGGTGGGCAGCTCTGAGCTTCTTGGTGGGACTTGCGTTGACCCATCTTGGTCCCTGCCTGCATGGTCGCCCATGTTGACACGGCCGCTGGGCCAAGCAATGCTTGCTTGAATCAAAATTTGATCACCCAGGCCATCTATGGCAACGGCAAGACCTTGCAAACACGTTGAGTATCAAGGCTGTTCAAGGCTGCGCCCCAGCTTCCCGGCTTAACCGGTTTCTCGAGCCGAAATATACCATTCTTCCGTCGCACTCTGTGACTCGACACTGGCAAATGAGCAAAGGCAGAAAGCAACATGGGTCTCCACATGGTTAGTTTCCCTTTGCCTTCCCTTCAACCCAACCCAAAAAACTTGCCACCCTCAGGCAGAAAAAAAGAAACAAAAAAACAGCATAGGCCGAGACAAAGAGCTCCTCTCTCAAATCCTGGGCCTCCGCCTGCCACAGGCGCGATCCCACAGGACGCGGCTCACGACGCACGGATCGACGCGGCCCACGCGTGCGCCGTGCGCCTCGGCACATTCGCCGCCGTTTCCTCTTGCCTCCGACAGCTCTCGGCCTCACAGCCCGAGACGAAGGACCCAAACGAATGACGGGCGGCTTCGTGCAGAGAAACTCGTTGCTTGGACGTGGCGTTTTGTAACCATGGCCATGGCACAAGGGCACTACACTCCAAGTCACCAAGCCCTCACTGTACTGTGGCCATGTGATGCCAGGTTCCATTTTTTCCCTTCTTGAAGTCTTTCCGCGGCAGAGGGATGGAGCTTGTCTGGGCTGCGCCGTCTCGTCGTTCAGCCGTCTCGCCCCGATCTGATTGCGATCTCCACATGGTCTAGGGGACGAATCCATGCGCTGGCCATCCCATTGCTTTGCTTTCACTTCCCCAGCCCAACCGGTCAAATGATGCGCTTCACCTCGCTGGAAATGCGGCTGTAGATATCTTTCTTCGAAGGAAAATTGTGGCCTTCCTCGTGCGTGAGCACCAGGGGGTCGGCATAATACTCTTCCACTCGCCGATCGCTGCACCAGCCCTCTCGCGCGTAGTCGTAGTATGGCGAGGATTTCCCGAAGACATGGATGGATGGATGTGGCAAGGGAGATGGAAATAGGTGCGAGTAGCGGCGGTCTCGGATGTGCATGCCTGCCCCCAACGAAAAGCCCGAGGCCCAGACAATCTGTCCGTCGCAGTTTCAAAAACCAGTGATTTGCGTCATAAGTTCCAGTCAACATGCGCAATGGGCACATGGCATGCGCAAATTCTCGGTCCTTCGAAGAAAATGCTCAGCTTCCATGGCAATGCCGCAGATTCCTGCCAGATGTGCCCGATCAGGTAGTGGATCATGATGCAGCCTCGCGTTTTTATTCGGCCCAACATTCCCAAGACTTGGGACTGGCCCCAGCCTTGAGAAAAGCCCAGCAACACGTCGAAAGGCCCTTCCTCATCGATCACTTTCCGTAGCTCCGCCACCTTTTGCGGGATGTCCACCTCGAAAGCAGTGCTCAAGAGCAAAAAAGCAAGCGGCAGCCATCGAGGTGTGGGACCTCAGGACCACACGAATGAGGGGTCTCCCCTACTAGCAAGGAAATCCTCTGTTTTAGGGGACTCCCCTGCTCCTAACATTTCGCTGCAAGCCATGGCTCTGATTCCACGTCAACCTCCGGGTCGAACTGCTTCTCTATGACCGGCCGGTCCTCGTCACTCATGGCCAACTAAGCCACAGACTTAGTTCCCACAGTCCTTGTTGCAATGGTAGATATCCATATACCACGAGAACAGCTGTTTTCCTGACTCACGGCATGCGATACGTCCACACCATTGCAGTTCGTTTTACTTGTCTCAGGCCATTGAAATGATGGCCAGGGCGCTCTTAGCCACGGCCTTCTCGAAGTCAGAGATCTTCACAAGGTCCCAAGGATGTTCGAGTGTACCCTCAGCGTAGGTCCAATCGGCGTCATCCTGGCGACCCACCAGTTCCGCTCGCGCTAAGGTCACTGCATGCCATTCTCCGCCCTGACCATCCTTGCCCAAAGCAGCGGCCAGTTGACCACACTGGTAGCGCAAAAGCTCTTTGCACGAGATGCTTCCTGGGAGCAAGCAGCGGCAGGTGTCATGAGACCAGGTCGCAAACGTGGAAGTGATCCGGCTGTGGGTCAAAGCCAATGGTACCATTTTGGGGTAGGTGCACCACCCGTTTTAGAGCCTATTTTGGTGACGATTGGGATGTTCACTGGGGGCACGATTTGGATTTTGACCCACGGCCATCCATCTCTTTACAGCCTCCCTGCCCTGCCTGCCAAAGCCAAGATCCGCAGCTTCTGTTTCGGGGATGGCCTGGGGTCTGGGCAATCCTCCAGACCATCCACCTGCCATCCCAGTCCACCGCCCCCGTCGTCATTTTCTTTTTTTCTCTCCGAGGCCTGCGAGCTTCTTTGCATCAAGTCCTTGCCCGCAACCTGACAAACACTCAGCTGCAAACTCCTGTGTTTTCTTGTCTCGCCTGCGTGCTCACCCATCCCTGGGCAGGCCCTTGACCGCTCAGCAGCGCGTAGTGAAGCCGACCGTCACTGAGCTCCAGCTCCTTGACCAGGGCCCCGGTCCTGGGCGCAAACGGCGAGGCAGTGGCAAGGAAAAAAGAGAGAACCCGTTTTTGGGCACTTGATTTCAATGGCTCCCTCCAACAGAATGGTCAGGTCACTCTTGGAGGCCACAAATCGAGGAGTCTTTGGGAAAGCTGCGACAAGTAAATCGAGGAGTTGCTTGCGTGCCAAGGGGCGCCAATCTCTCACCCAGCGCTGAGGAAGTGAGCTCGCGCCCTGCATCACCAGCTACTCAGGGAGCCAGGGACCACAAAAGAATACAGAGAGCGTCTGAGCGCCCTTCTCGTTTCGGCTTACATCACGAGTGCACGCTTGGGCCTACAAATCCACCAGGCTCAGCCGGCCACAGCTTGAGACAGCCCAAAATTTCATGTGGATCTCCCCAGCCCTACCCATTCAGGAACTGCCAGCTACACTGGCACCACTGACCCAGCAAAACCGGGGCAAGGACCTAAGCCAAGGTCCGGAGCTTGCGCAGGCGGGTGACCCTCTTCACGTGGGGCAACAATATCCCGTGAGACCATTTGGCCATGGGTCAAAGCCAAATCGTACCCCCATAAAACATCGACCAATCCAACCACTAAAATAGGCTCTAAAATGGGTGGCGAATTCACCAATCCCCCAAAATGGTTGATCCCCAAACGGTTTTGACCCGCAGCCATGTCGAAGCCGCATGTCACTGTGGCTTTCGGTGGATCCCGCACCTTCTCGGACCAGAAGCCCTCCCTTTCCAGCCCCACCACAGGCCACCCAGAGCTTCTCGAAGCGCGTCAGCAACCTCAGCCGGCTAAGGCATGGGCCTGAGCCCCTCCCTCACCTCTGTGAATCCTGACCGAAAAAGGCCAGAGCTGGCCATGCTACCATCCCATCGCAAACTACCCGATCGAATGGATTTCCAACCCAAAACTCATATCCCATGAAATAGGCGGTCATGGCGGTGATATGGCCATGGGTCAAAATCCCGTACCCCCAGTGAACATCCGTGAACATCAACCAATCCAACCACTAAAATAGGTTCTAAAATGGGTGGTGAATCACCATTCGCCAATACCCCAAAAATTGATCCCCAAACGGTTTTGACAACAGCCATACGAGAACACCATCGACCTCGAACGCGATTCGCGAGTCGCGATTCGAGCGAAGGTGCGGCTTCCCTTGCACTGCCAGGCTCACCCAGCCGCTGGCGGGCCCTCGTCCCTCCAGGAGTCGGTACTGAAGCCGCTCGCCTTCCTGCGACAAGCACACCCCGTACGCCAAAAGCCTTAGGGCCTTTCATGCCTTTTCAGGGATCCTTACATTATACACCTGAACATTGCCTTGCAAATGGTGGCTTCTTTTTATTTTGGTGGAAAAAGCCATGTTTCAAATGTGCAAAGTGTATCTTTTAAGGAGCCCTGCTTTTTCTGCTTGGAAAAGTTGTTTTTCTAAAACACCCCGAATGCCAATGCTGCTTTGGAGGGGTTTCCCTGCCATCGCCAGCTCTTTGGCCGCACCTGATACTTGAACTTCAAGCACCCATTTTTGCACCGAGCGCGAGTGAGAACATCTGGCCGCGGCTAAAGCCCGTTGTCTGGCAAGGCTCCATGCCTGACTTCATGTTCAGCTTTCACATAAGCCTTTAAAAGCAGATCTCACCGGCCAAAGGTGGGGTCAACAGAGACGCCAAAGACGTCAAGTCGGGAAGATTCTAATGCAGCGGTCGCACTGAAGGCGAGAACGCGCAACAGGTTCTTGTAGAGGGCCTGGCTTGTTTGCTTCATAACTTAGGGCAACTACAACTGAAGCTGTTTAGCATTTCTTACAGTTCAGAAAACAAAAAACATGGATTCCAAATTTAGGACAGTCATGGCGAGCTCGTTTTACCCAGGTGAGCGCGCCAAAGGCAAATGCATGCTCTTGCCTCCTGCAAGCGGCCAGGCAGAGGGACGTTCCGCTGCGCACGCAATTCCTCCACCAAAGGCTCACACGACTTCTCGAAGGGGGCGAGATTCAAACTGCTCGCTCTGAGTCTCTTCCTTGCAGTCACGGGGTCCGCCTCGATGTTGACAGTGATCTTTAGCCCGCACCCGGCCAAGCGCACGGACGAGATCATGTCGATGACAAGGCGCAGCGCAAATTTTACGGCATTCTTGTAGATTATTTGGTCGGTCTGCGGGTTAAGTACTGGCCTGTCTCGAGACGAAGGCACGATCACTTCTCGCATAGCAAAGTCCACCATGTCAGGTGTCAAGTTCAGCTTGGAACGTCGCAGCCGCTGCTCTTTGCTTTGATACTGAAGCATGTGCAAGGTCTGACCAAAAAGAGCTCGCTCATCAACTACTCCCACTGCATAATGCAGCATCTGCAGCACAAAACGCACTACGACGAAATAAACCTCCCTCTCCATGAAGTCTGGCACAGCTGGGTGGTTCACTTGACTGTTTGGATCTGCGAGCACAAGATTGACATAAGCTTTGATGTCTCTATCTGAGACAACCGGAGGCCCAAACCAAGTTGACAAGCGTCGCTTGCTCCTGTAAGACAGCAGGTTCTCACTGAAAAACTGCCTGAAGGGCTTTCGAGCGCATAATACCAACTTGGAGCGTGCATTTTTGAGGGTACCCTTTTCAGTTTGGTTTAATGGCAACCCAAAGGAAAACCAATTTTGGGGGCCCCAGATTCAATTGTCAACACGCTCACGAACAGGACTTTCAAACATTTTCACAAAAGAACCACGCTCCAACAGCCAAGCCAACTGGATGTCCTGCCTTGTTACCAGCCCTCGTCTGCAGGGTCGAGGTCGGGTCGGCAAGCAAAGGAGCGGACCACTTGCCAGCAGGAGCCAAAGCTTTTGCATGGCAAAGAGTGCTCGGTGGCTTTTGGGGCCTGAGCCCTGCAAAAGGCAAATGGGAATATGCGGGACCCGTAAAGGACAGGAGACAACTGCCAAAGCCTCTGATGTCTTGACCGAACCTAGGGTTATCCTTCCAAGGCAATTTGACATTTGGCCATGTGCGGCAACCCTAAGCTAACGCGCAGTCATCCCGGGCAAAGGGTCAGCCATTCGCATGGGTCTCAGCCCCCCTGAGTCTGCCTTGGCCAGTTCCAGCACCAACGCACCAGTCGCCAAGCGTTCGCCTAGTGCCTCGGAGGAGGTGTCCTGCGTGCGCGTTTCATATGTCTCTCGCCACGTGAAACTGGATCTGGAGTTCGGTCCTGCCTTCATGGTACGGGCCAAGATGCCCTTCGTGCCAATGACTTCCCACACCGCCATGGGCGCAGTATCGCAGTGGGAGGTGGGCGGTAGAAGGAGGGATGGACTCTGGGTTAAACAGGTGCAGCTGGAATGGCAGAATGGTCGTGCTGTGAAAACTTGGTGAAGTTTTACCTGCCACTCCTTGAGCCGATGTGAATCAACCGCTCTGGCACACATCACATCTTGAAGCCCCTTCAGCTCACTGGCTCGGCTGGGCGCCCGGCTCAGTTGGGTGATGCGCTTCTGGCAAGCTTGTAAAAGCAGAAACGTGTAGAAACGTGTACTGGGATTCATCCAACACACCGAAGACGTGCCCAGACCTGAGCCGCCAAGAGCTCCATCTTGACTTGAGCTGCTGATGTCTGGTCCAGCTTGGAGAAGGCCATGGCTGCGGCTGTGACAAGGAAGGCTTGGGCTGGGAGTCTCGCGGTGCGCGCGGGCGGTTTCCGAGGTTGGCTGAAAAAGCTGGGGGAAGTCTTGGTGTCTGTGTTCTACGTTGAGCCAGCTGCGAGGCCGGCAATGCGCATGCAGGTTCCCATGTTGGGGTGTACAGTGCAAAGGTAAGTGAACCACGGCGAAAGAGTCTGAACCGGCTCCAGGCTAACACACATGCAGGTGCCTCGATGTTCACTTATCCCAGCCTGGGCCGGGGGCGCTTCGTTGAACGGCCTTCCGCGCTCCCATGCCCGTCCTGCCAGGTCGTCATCCGAATCCTCCACCACAGCGCTCGGGGCTGCTCCAACCTGAGCACCGATTTTGGCACGTCTCAGCCTCGCGCCTCGTGCCTCGCGCTCAGGCCCCAGACCACCGGTGGGGGCACCGCTGCAGCTCCTGCGAGCCAAGATCTATCAGACATTCCGAGTCACCTCCTGTCCGGCCTGTGTAAGCCGACGAAGACACAGCCGCCGTGCTAAAGCCTGCAATCTGCAAAATATGAAGCTGCTCACGAAAACCACGCACTCCAACATCCAACCCTTCACAGCCTGGAGCAGATGGCGTGCCCCTGGGCAAGCACATGGAAGTCAACCAAGCTATGAGTTCAAGCCCTTGCCACTCAAACGCCATCACTTTAGACTGGGCTTAAAACCACTTGACAAAAAAGAGAAAATCGATGATCAACACCTCCTATTCCCGCCCTTGGCCCCTTCTCTCCCTTTCTTCCTTCCTGTTGATGGAATTCCACGGCTGCCTCTCCTTTGCGGATCAGTGACGAGGCCGCGGCGAAAAGGTAGAAGCAACAGGGCCGCGCTGGTAGCCTTCACCTGCCCGAATCGACGTACGACACAAAACTAACAGGGGACAGCCATAAACCCATATAAACCCGCAACTCAGCAAGTGCCTTCGTTACTCCATGAGGAAACATCTGGGCGTGCACGCAAGCGAGGCCGAAACAAGCTGCTGCCTCCGTGTTGAAATGAACCGGAGGTTCTGCCTTGTAGCGGGTCACCTGTGCACAGATCGCACGGCAGCCCGCACTTTTCGGCCCATGGGCATCGTGAGCCTGAGAAGGAGCCAGACGTTCTCGCCCACGAACGCTCTGGCGCCTCGCAGGCACTGCGGTCCGTCTTTCCCGTCTTTGGCGTCAATGTGAAGCACTGGGAAAACGGATGAAGAGCATGGCCTGCATGGCAGCCTGAACTTGTTGTGGCGCCCAAGACCCAGAGTCCAACGGCGCCTCGTGCAGTGCAGGGGTTGTGGGCAGATCAGCAGGTGCTTGTGTCTGGGCAACCTGAATTGCCAACGCGCGCAGTTTTGTTTCGAAGCCTTCACGAAGGTCTAGAAGAGTCCGGGCAGATGCATGGGCGCACAGTTGATCAAGGCAAAGGGACCAGAGCGGAAACATTGGAGATTTGCCCACGCAAGGATTGCATCGCGCCAAGCCGAAGCAGGAAGGCTTTATACCCTGCTTCCTACGGACTCTGGCACTCTTCCGGCGCCAAATGAATGATCTTGAAACAAGCCGGCCAGACAGCCTGGCTTCTGTACAAAACTGGCATCCGCGACAGCGTCGTCTGGGCTCGAGTTAACGGTGTCAGACGGAGCGCGGCTTCTTAAAAATGCAGCGGCCGAAGTAGCAGCAAAGTTTGTCAAGCTGGTGTCTGTGCAGCCCAGCTTGCCGCCCCACAAAAAACATGGCGCTGGACACACCATTTCAGCGCGAACCAATCGCTTCAAAGGTAGATGAAGGTGCCTTAGCTTTTGAGCAGTGTCAAACTCGGGCCAGCCCCAAGCCAGGCCGACGAAAGGGCAAGGCCGTGGCATTTGCTTGGCGAGCATTCTGCCCGTGCCTGTTGCAACCTGAATTGAGTACCTAGGAGTGAGGAAAGGATCAACTGCACCACCAGCCCTCCAACATGACTTTGGATGTGCAGCGTGAGGCCTGGGGAACTCCACTTTTGTGCATGAATATGCCCACTTGTATATATATATATATATATATGTATACACGAGTGAATTTATACATATGTATATATACATATAATCTCTTCCCCTATTAATAAATATGCCCCCCCCCCATTATAAATAAATCGCCCCCCCCCCCCCAAATATGTTTTTTTTTGGTTTTTGTGGTTTTTTGGGGTTGGGTTTTTTGCTTTTGCAATAATGTGAGGGCTCACATAGGATTTGGAGGAAATGGATTGAATTGTAAGGTCCGCGAGTAAGCGGTTTAATAAGGAAATTTGATGTATCATTCTAATTGTTTACCAGTTTACTGGTTGTTTGTTTGCAGCCAGACAGGTTAATTAGCCAGCATGTACGGGAGAGAGACAGTCGCAGCTAGACAGAGTCAAGAACAACCTTGAAAAAACCCACCAAAAGAACCCAACCTTTTGAGAAGCCAGCTTTTGGGGAAGCAACCTTTTGGGGAATTGAGGAACCCACCTGTTGAAAAGTGAGGCTGGAAGCTTGCTAAAAGTGCCCCCTAATAAGGATTCCAAGACTTTAGTATTGGTTTAGTATTGGCGCAATGGAAAATCAATTGTGCGGAGTGGAAATCTGGTCTCGGGCCCCGGATTTGCATTTATGATTAATGCGGGTCATTCATTAATAGGGGGAGCGGATTATGTTTGCATGCTGTGTGGGTGCTGTGCCTGTGCGTGTGCCTGTGCGTCCGCATGTGCCTGTGCAAACCCGTGCGCGTGCGGGTGCCGGTGCGGGCGCAGGTGGGCGCGCCGAGGGCGCGTGCGCGCGCGTGCGTGCGTGCGCGCGGTGGGCAGGCACGTGCGTGTGTGTGCGGGCGGGCGGGAGCGACGCCGGCGGCGGGGGCGGCGGGGCGGGGGCGGAGGCGCGGGTCGGGCGCGGGGCGCGGGGCCGGGGGCGCGGGGGGCGCGGGGCCGCGGGGCGCGGGGCGCGGGGCGGGGCGCGGGCCGCGGGGCGCGGGGGCGGGGCGGGGGCGGGGGGGGGGCGGGGGGCGGGGCGGGGGCGGGGGCGGGAGGCGGGGCGGGAGGCGGGGGCGGGGGCGGGGGCGGGGGGGTGGGGCGGGGGCGGGGGCGGGGGCGGCGGGGCGGGGCGGGGGCGGGGGGGGCGGGGGCGGGGCGGGGCGGGGCGGGGTGGGGGGGGCGGGCGGGGGGGCGGGGGCGGGGGCGGGGCGGGGGCGGGGGCGGGGGCGGGGGGCGGGGGGGGCGGGGGCGGGGCGCGGGCGCGCGGGGCGCTGGCGCGCGAAGCGGTCGCGGCGCGACGGGCGCGGGGCTGCTGCTGCGCGCGTGGCGCGGAGGGCGTCGGGCGCGGCGCGGGCGGGCGTCGCGCCGGGCGCGGGGCGCGTGGCTGCGGGCGCGGGCGGGCGCGGCGCGGGCGGGTCGGGCGGGCGCGGGAGGTCGGGCGCGGGTCGGGGCGGCGGGGGGCGGGCGGAGCGCGGGGCGGGCGGGCGGGCGGGCGGGGGCGGGCGGGCGGGCGGCGGCGGGCGGCGGCGGGCGGGGGGGTGCGCGGGCGCGGCGGGGGGAAAGGGCGGCGGGCGGGCGGGCGGGCGGGCGGGCGGGCGGGGGCGGCGGGCGTGCGTGCGTGCGCGCGCGGGTGGGCACGTGTGCACGTGTGTGTGTGTGGGTGCGTGCCTGCCTGCGTGCGTGCGTGCGTGCGTGCGTGTGTGTGTGTGTGTGTGGGTGGGTGGGTGCGTGCGTGCGTGCGTGCGTGCGTGCGTGTGGTGTGGGTGGGTGCGTGCGTATGCGCGTGCGCGGGTGTGTGTGTGTGCACATGCTAGGAACAAGCATGAAAATACTTGAGTCAGCAAGCGCCATCGTTGGAGTTCGCGGGAAGAGGGCCGGAGGGGCGCTTGTCCTGAAGAGGCTCGGGGCACGCGGCATCTGCAACCTACCGTGCGCAACGAAGCTACGGTTGCAGATGGGACGGGAACTGGGACGCCAGCTCCTGGGCCTGCTCGTGGCGCAAAGTCCTTTTGGTCCCCCCCTCAACTCGCTGTTGGTTGTCGCGGCCCTTCTAAAGTCACTAGAGTGAAGCTTGATTTCCAATTTTCAATTTCCTTTTGCACGACTTGCTAGGAGCTAAGGTTTCCTCACTTAATGACTACCTGCACTTCTCCAGATGTGACTCAAGAATAAGCAGTGTGTCAACCCGAATCTGTGGGAGTGGGTGTCTGGTACAGCAACGCCGATCAGCCCACGGGCAGATCTAGAGCGCACCTCGCCACTTGGCACCAAGAGTCTCTCTGACAGTGATCAGCTCCGCCCAGCTGGGGCGGACACAACGAAAAGCAACGGGCGACGAACGCAATGCCCGGACGCGGACAAGGTGGTCCACAGCCAGAATCAGCACTTGCCACATTATCAGCACGAAAGCCAGCTTTTTTTGGTCAAAGAACCCAACTCGTCACGGACCTCAGCATAAAGAGAAAGTTAGAGCTTGCCTGGAGTCACTAAGAAACTGACATCTTGCCACGTTGTTGAGTCTTGCTTGCCTGACACGATGAATGCTTGAAACGCGGTTGCGTGACTTGGAGACGTTGAGGCGCTTGATGCTTGGATACTTTTTCACTGGTTGCTTGACTGTTGCAACGATTGTATCTTGAACGGTTGAGGCATTGGAGCCCAGAAATGCCCTCCCTTTGGCACCCATGCAACGTTGACGTAGTGAACGGCTTCAGCTTTGGGAAGCTGTGATCTTTGACTTGTTGAAACGTTGATGCCTTGAAATTGCTTGCTTTGGTATTCAGTTGTGCCACCTTGGAAGGTTGAAATGTTGGAAGTGTGTGAAAATCTTGCGTCGAGTTGCTGGAGCCTTGCACCATTGGCAAGCCCGCTCCTTGACAGCGTGTAACATCCTCGCCTTGCGACATTGAAACGCTGGGCTTGGAAACGGTGACGTGGTGCAACTTTGAACTCTATGTGTTGGAAGGTTAGGGCCTCCACTTTTCAACCACGTGACCTTGGAGCTCTGGAACGTTGCGGCGTTGGTGTCCAAAGTGTTTACACTAGCGCACCCATGTAACCATGTAAAGTCCGAACGTCAGTTGGTCGTGCTATGCGAAGTTGTGACGCTTGCCCGGTTGCAGACACACGGCCATGTTGCAGAACCAGCACTTGCTCCTTTGCGCCCGTGAAACATTGTGAGGTTCAGTTGCTAAACCTTGAAAAGTTGAGAAGCTTGGACCCTGCTCCTGTCAAGCTTTGCCCCCTTGCGAGTTGCGACTTGTTGCGACGTTTTGCCATTGAAACGTTGGCAAATTGAAATGTTGAAGCGTCGAGCCGGGAAACCACTGCAGCGCGCAGAAACCTTGGAACTTGGAAGGGTTGCAGTCTTGACATGTGCAAACCACAGCCATGGACCGTCGAGACACTGGAAGCTTGGAACGTTGAAACGCTTGTGTCCTTGACAGTGGAGACGTTGCTGGCTTGAGACGTTGCAGCATTCATCCGTGAAATAACCTTGAGGCTTCGAAGGTTGCAGTCTTGACGCGTGCAAACTTTCACACCCGTGGACTGTTGAGACACTGGAAGCTTGAATCGTTGGAATGTTTGCGTCCTTGACAATTGAAACGTTAGGGATCTGAAACGTGGAGATTTGAACCGTTGAAGACATTGAGCCGTGAATGTGGAAACATTGATGCCAAGATGTCTTTGAGTTGGGTCGTGGAGGCTGGGATCCCTTGGAATGCTGAGTCCTTATCATGAGAGAACACATTGAAGCGTTGACGCTTTGAAACCTTGAGCTGCCGTGATGTCAGCGCCTCTGCCTCTCGGAAACGACGTTGGTAGTCATCAGGCAGAGTGCTCACGGCGCAGAAACCCAAAAGGGTGTAACTTACTGGCGTCACAGAAGTGACGGCCAACGGGTCACCGACAATTCCAAAGGATGTAGTCACCTGTGCCAAAACCACCTTCGCCTTCGACATGAGGCCACGCTGTTGGTACAAGCTGCATTGGCTGAGTTGACCGGTGGGTTGCTTGCTCAGCATGAGTTCCTGTGTTGGCACGCGCAACGTTGTCCTTTGCAGCTTCGATTGCTTCCCAGATATTAAGTCGTAGGACACTCGTTCGGTTGACTGTGGCACTCATGCCTGCTTGTGGCTTGGCGAAAGGGAAGTTCTGTACTTGAGCTGCATCTTCAAAGCAATCTGGCTTACAAGCATTTTGCAGTTTCACAACTCTTACCGAGCCTTCGTAACAGCAACAAGAAAACCATTGATCTCGGACAAGGGGACCAACCCGCCAGGGCTGCCACACCAAGCTCAGAGGTTGTGAGCCTTTCAGCAAAGGTTGCTCCGCCCTGGCGAAGGACACCTGCAAGTACGCGCACACGCCTTTTTGTGCCATGGTGGCCCTGTTTCGTGAGCATGTGTTCGTTCGGTCCATCTCGCACCTTCATTTCCCCGCTCTCCTTCACTGGCGGTACGTTGACAACAGTGTCATCAATTGTCTTCCATCTGATCTTGACAGCTTTGACGTCCAAACCTTCAGGTGGCCCTGTTTCTACAGTTCATCAACGTGCCATCACTTTTCAGCAGCCCGCCTCGGCGCCTCTCCGGTCCGACAAGTGTGCAGGCTAGTCACTGCAACGATTCTCCGGCTTTGTTGCCCAGTGCCGGATCATCGTCAGCAATGTCAGGCCGTGGCAGTTAGTGCTTCCGCAACTTGAGGACCTAGCCGCGGTCCACTCCAGGGCTTTGAGCGATGTAGGCCGCCTAGCGCAGATTGCGAACCAGATCCTCGAAGAAGCGATTCGGAGGGGTCGGCTTCCGCGGAGCATCAGGCGCTTGCTAAGCCACCGTTTCACTTGAACAGCTGGACCTGCAGGCGAGCAAAAATTACCGCCGGTTGTGTGCAGCTAGGACGGCTGCGTGTCGACTGAGCCCATTTCAGGGACTGTTGTTTCTCATCAGTTCACTTCCTTGTTCGTCCAGACGAAATGCCAAGCTGTCTCCCCCCAACTGGGGGGCACGCGTGTGTGTGCAACATGCTAGGAACAAGCATGAAAATACTTGAGTCAGCAAGCGCCATCGTTGGAGCTGTTCGCGGGAATCTGCAACCTACCGTGCGCAACGAAGCTACGGTTGCAGATGGGAAGGGAACTGGGATGCCAGCTCCTATACCTGCTCGTGGTGCAAAGTCTTTTTGGTCGCCCCCCTCAACTCGCTGTTGGTTGTCGTGGCCCTTTTAAAGTCACTAGAGTGAAGCTTGATTTCCAGACTTTGCCATTTCAGACAGTTTCGGACCGCGCTGAGGACAGCTTTTTCCATTTCCAATTTTCCATTTTCCATTTCCTTTTGCACGACTCGCTAGGAGCTGAGGTTTCCCCATTTAATGACTACCTGCACTTCTCCAGATGTGACTCAAAAATAAGCAGTGTGTCTGTGTGTGTGTGTGGCTGTGTGTGTCTGTGTCTGTGTGCGTGTCTGTGTGTGTGTGTGTCTGTGTCTGTGTCTGTGTCTGTGTCTGTGTCTGTGTCTGTGTCTGTGTCTGTGTGTTGTTTCTTGTTTCTTGTGTCTGTGTCTGTGTCTGTCTGTGTGTGTGATTGTGTGGGTGTGTGCGTGCGTCCCTGCGCGCTTGCATTCGTGCGTGCGGTGCGTGCGGTGCGTGCGGTGCGTGCGTCCCTGCGCGCTTGCATTCGTGCGTGCGGTGCGTGCGGTGCGTGCGGTGCGTGCGGTGCGTGCGGTGCGTGCGGTGCGTGCGGATTGTGCGTGCGTGCGATCGGCGTAAGATTGGTTTGTGGTTGGCGTGCAATCGGGATGCGGTCGGTGTGCGGAAGGCGTGCGATGGCGTGCGGTAGGCGTGCGATGACGTGCGACGGCGTGCGAAGGCGTGCGATGGCGTGCCATGGCGTGCCATGGCGCGCGATGGCGTGCGATGGCGTGCGATGGCGCGTGATGACATGCGATGGCGCGCGATGGCGTGCCATGGCGTGCGTGTGCGCGTGTGTGTGTGGTGTGTGTGTGTGTGTATGCATGTTTGCGTGTCTGCGTGTCTGCGTCTCTGTGTCTTTGTGTTTCTGTCTCTCGTGCCTTTGTGTGTCTATGTGTCTTTGTGTCCGTGCGTCTGTCCGTGTGTCTGTGTATGCGTGTGTCTCCGTGTCTTTCTCCCTGTGTCTGTGTGACAGTCTGTGTGTGTCTATGTGTGTCGGTGTCTGTCTGTATGTCTGTGCCTGCCTGTTTGTCACTGTGCCTCTGTGTCTGCTTGTGTGTCTTTATGCCTCTGTGTGTGTGTGTGTGTGCCACTGTGGCCGTGTTTGCTTGTCTACGTCTCTGCTTGTGTCTGCGCCTGCGTGTGTAGCCACATGGTTTGAGCGCAACAAGTGTCGTATGGTTTCTCTTGGAAAGACCCTTGGACAGATTCAAAATGCAGGAAAAACTGAAAAGTCATCCACACATAGAGTGCTGCAAAAATGTCAATACCCAGCAGCAGAGCTTCAAGCTCTCTTGGCGTGTCCTGTAACATGGTTGAGGGGTATCTTCCTAGGCGCCCAGTGCCTTCTTCGCGTCTACCAATGGCTGTGAATTTTAGTAGAGGGCCCTTTTTTGGTGGACGTCACTTTGCTTGGGATTCATGTCCACCTACCACTTTGGAGGTGGTTCCCTGCTAAAAGTTCACAGACAGGCGGCTTCCTTGATGGTCTTGCAGTCCCATTCAGGGGCAACAAGGGTCCCGTCTGGGAGCACCATCCGCAAGTCGGTGCCAGGCTGCCTGAGGTTCTGACATGCAATTCACAACCCATGACTCGCTGCTTGACGGGACCTGTTGCAACCATGAGCCACACAAGGCACACACACATCCCCATGGCTGCAGAAAAGTGTCCTCATAGCCTCTGCGAATCGAGCCTAGGCATCTACGCGTGCTTTCCGAGCACTGTGCGCGGCATCTGCGCTGAGTTGAACTCGGAGGCATGAACGCCCCGTGATGCCAAGCGGCACGCAGGTCTGCAAAGCGGTCCTGGTGGCCAACTCAATCAATGAATGTGGGCATGGGTCAAAAAAAAACCACCAGGGGACCGCAGGTTTTAGTCTTTGGTTCAATTTATCAGGGCAACCCATTTTGGGTACGCATATTTGACCCAGCCGTGTAAGAAGAAAGAAGCGACTGAGAACCGGCTGGCTTTCTCGGTCCTGATGGGCTAAGTCAATTCGAGCGATTTCTTCTCCCGCGAGATTGATGCCCCCAATCAGCAGCCGCTCTGCGCGGGAGAGGATGGCCAGCTGGACCTTACCAATGCCAGACTTCCCGCTCAGTCCCTTCCAAGAAAACGGTGTACTTCAAACTGTTGATGACATGCACTGGGTTGTTGGAAACTCACACTGAGTTGCGGGCAGCCAGCAGGGAGCAAAACTGCATCTCAATTCTAACAAGAACCGTTTGGCTCCTGGTCGTCTCAGTCGGCTCAGTGTGCTTTGTCTGCCTTTACGTTTTGCGGAGTCCTCCAACGAAGTGGCCCAGCAGGCGGGCTTTGCTGCTGGCAATTGTACCGCTGGTCTAGCCTAGCAGTCTCTCTCTCTCTCTCTCTCTCGTCAATTCCTGCTCCAAGAGCCACATCTTGGCCTCTGGCAGCACTAGGTAAACGTTGCCTCGCTGCTCCGCATCCTTCCGCAGCTTCTCCATCTGGTCGTGCACGCTCCGGCCTTTCGCCTGGCACCGAAAAACGCCGAAACGCGGCGACGAGAGGAAAAACGAACAAACGCCACACGCCCGCGGCCTCCAGGCGAAACTCGGAGAGCGACGGCGGCCTGCCGCAACCAAAGTGCCGTGCCAGGGGGGTGTTGCAAAGTTCAAACTCCGGGGCATCTTCTCAATGGGAACCTGTTTTGCTAATTTTCCGGGGCGGTTTACGCGGAAGGGGAAACCACCATGCAGTGGCACGAACAAACAAGAGACAAATACATTTAAAGGGTTTCTGCCTCCTTTCAATCGCCAAACCATGGAAATTGCGCCTGCTGTACCTCCTGGAGGATGCAGCATCTGTGTTCGCCGTGATGGAACTTGTGGTCGCTCCGGCGTGGTCAAAGTTTCTGTTCAAGAAGCCTGGGCACCGGGTCGCTCCAAAGATACGGGTAGAAATTCGGTAGCGAATTCAAGGGAAGCCGTTCCCAACGTGCTAGCGTTCCATCTCGATCTTTTAGGAAGGGCTCGGAGCAATTCGTCTGGCGTCGTTCCCAAACTGGAAATGCAGGAAGGGGGTCTTTTCCTGACTCGTGTGCGACCAGGCAGCCTTGACCCGTGCTCCACTCTGGTTGAGCTTTCAATGCCTCCCCTAGAGAGCCGTTGAGGCAAATCGCCTCCACCTTCGCAACGCGGCAAGTCTCCACCTTGGCGCAAGTCGCGCTGGCCAAGCTGCGCTCTGTGACACATAACCGCGAACCAATACCAAAACCATGGCAAGCTGGATTTTCTATCAAAACTGTTCAGAATCCAAGCGAGCAGAACCCCAATTTTTATTGCCCAGACTCCTCCGCGAACATGTTGTCGTTCAGGAAACCGACCTCAGCCCAGGGAAGTGTCCTCGCACGACAGCCATGCACTAATACGGTGCCACCGCTGGCCAGAATTGGGCGGCATGGTTTTATCGCGCAACTCTAGGCTCATCCAAAGGGTTGTTCACAGCTGCCTTCGTCTCGAGTGTTCGGAGCCATGAGGCATTCAGAGCCAGTCACTGTTGCTGGTTTTTTGGGGCAAAGTAGATGGAAAAGAGCAATCGCAACTGGCGATCCAGGTACTTCAGATATGGCCCGCTGGTGTCTTAGCCGTCCTTTCCACGCCTATGCGCAGAAACAGAGACAATCCCCGGGCCGTGGGTCACGGAAGGCGACTTTCGCCAAAGAAGGCTCGGAACTGCGAGGGGAGAAGGACGCAAGTTGCAGCTCAGCGACCATGTGTTTTTTTGAAGGAATTCTAGAGGTTGTTATGTGTGCACATCAAAGCAGTGACATTTTTCTGCGAATCCTGTGAACATGCGGCAATACCGGCAATCATGTGTCAAAATCTGCCAAAACTCTCAGATCGCGTGGGCCAAGCTGCTAGGTCTTTTTGATCGGCTGCTATCCTGCGGCAGATCACCTGCGGTGCTGCGAAACCGCGGGTCTCGGCCACAGTCAGCCCAGCCTGCCAAGAGGCAAAGGCGCAGGCTGCCCATCCCAACCAGCAAGACAGCCTAGGCGCAAGTAAAAGTGGAACCGCCTTGCCGCAAATGCGGCATGTCAGTTTTGAAGGGAAGACTGCCGAGAGGCTGCTGGCAAAGCTCCAGCTTGAACTCCCAGTCAGCCGGGCTTTCTTGCTCATTGCCTCTGAACTCATCCTGGAGCGCTGCGTTGAAGCATTGGAAGCGAACTCTTGAGGTCCCTCCCTTGCCCAACCAACAAGATTTCGGACACTCTGGTCAACCATGCACATGTGCAGGCAAAGCAAACATCAAGGAGCATCAAGTCGGCAAAATCCTGTACTCTGTGCTCTTTCAAATGTCTGTGCTCCCTTCAAGCTCTTACGCTCAACTCCTCGCTGTCTATGGCGTGCTGCGATGTCCACTGCAACACCTGAGAGTCTGCGTGCTCGAGTCTGCAGAATATGTCTGTGGGTCCAAAATGGGTACCCAAAATAGGAACCCTGGTAAATGGAGACATGAACTAAAACCTGCGGTTCCTGGTTCACTTTTGGCCCACACCCATATGGCCTTTCGACGTTGCCTCAACCACCTGCCTCGTCAACTGGCCGGGACAGCACAGTCGCCGGGCGAGTGGGCAGCTGCATCGGAGCTACCCTGCCCTAGGTAAGGTGCTGTGGTTTTGTGGCCTAGCTTGGCTATGGTTGAAACTCTCTGTGCTGAGCCCTCGAGCTGCGCGCATGTCCAAACTTCCGCACCATGGCCAACGCAGCCGCAACTTGCATGCGCACAAACACCCCAATCGGATCAACGCAAGGTCCGCGCCCTCTGCATCGAAGGAAAGTCCCAGATCTTCAGCGTCCGGTCCTCGCGAACTGGGCGAACCCATCGCTCGCCGTCATTCCCTCGCCCACTCTGCGCTCCTTGGAGGCAGTCAGGAGCCGCCGGGGAGCATCCAGCCACTTCACCTGACCCGGCCACCTTTGGATTCGACTCATTCGAGGTCTCTGGGGCCCAGGCCGCCGTGACGGCATCGGCATGCGCCTGTGACGCTTCTCCGGAGTGCTCCGCAGCGCGTGCGACAATTGCCGTAACTTGAAGTTGGCATGAGAAGTTGGGCAGGTGAAATAACTCTTGAAAAGTTGGCACGAGAAGTTGGCAGGTGAAGTATTTCTCGAAAAGGTTGGCATGAGAAGTTGGGCAGGTGAAGGATTTCTCGAAAAGTTGGCAGGCGAAGTTGGCAGGTAAAGTTGACAGCCGCTTTTAGAAAAGGCTACATTTCATACCACAATTGTACTTATAAGTTGCGGTTCTCGAGCCGGAGCTGGGGGGAAACACTTCGAGTACTACTTTTGTATTCAAAAGCTACGATTTTGTTGCCGGAACTGCGGGAATATTCTTTGCGCACTCTTTTGCGCCAGAGCCAGGGCCATGGGAATGCGCCCCTGGCTCTACTTCTTTTTGTACCCAAGAGATACAATCTTCAACCCTGAGCTGCGGGAACTTTCTTCGCATGCTGCGGGAATCGCACTTGAAACATGCGTTTAAAGCTTAACCAGGCTGGCACGCGCTTGTTGCATGACCATGGTTCGTCACAGAACAAGCTTTGATCTCGCATGCGTCACAACCGGCAGCGGCAAGCCAACTGGCCAAACAATACTTGCGTGCCATGACGCACATGGAGCGCTGCGACGTCTTGAGCTGGGGTGTTACCAAACTGTTGGCATCAGTCTGGCCAACATGTAGCACCAGTTTCAAAAAATGTCAAGATTGCACCGTCCATGTGTCTATTTGTGGGTTCACTCATTGGCTCTGCAACGCCATGGCAAGTTTGCATCGATTGTTCTTTACGCACAGGCAGCGTGGAGCTATGCGTGAATACTCTGCACCGCCCGCACGATCTTTCCTTCAAGGCAGCCGGCAGGGTTGTCTGACCTGCCTGAATGGCATAGCTCGGCTCACCCTGGTCAAGGTCAAAAATGACCACCTCAGCTCAAGGTTCAACATGGCCTTGGCCGCGGCCCTCCCTGTCACACCACGTCGGCTTGAAACCCTGGCTAAAACCAGTCGTGGCATTCCAGTACGAGGCTTTCCCAGAAAGTGCGACACATCCTTGCACGGACAGGCCAGCTCAAGCCAGCTAAGGTCCAGCATGCGCAAGATGAAACAAGGCAAGGCAACATCACGGGAAGGTCGACCTGAAAACAACACTCGGCGCTTTGCGGCGACATTCCCAGGCTGATGGACAATGAGACCATGTTTTGGATGGCAGAGACATAGGTCCAAATCTGAAGTCTCAAGGAGCACTACTAGCCTGGGCTTCAGGGCTGGCTACTGTGCTTACACCCCGCCAAGGCTCCCAGCATACTGACTTACCCGGGTGTTGGGTTTAGCATTAACTGTGCTTCCTCTGGCAAATACCTTCCGAATGAGGAGGCGCCTGTCTGTGCCGACTCTTGCTCCCTCTGAGGCTGGGACGCAAGCCCCCTCTAAGTGTCCGACAGCACCAGTCTCGAAACCCGCAATGATCTCTCGCGATGACTGCGCCTGAGTTCCAAGCCATGGAAAGCAGCACGTGGACCCTGCTTTTTGCGATTGTGGTTTCTGGGTTTGCTTGTCCCTTCTTGCATGCAAACCCTCCAGCCCACCTGGATTGCAACAGCTTCAGCGTTTCCATTGGGCCAGGCTTTGTTTCTTCTGTTGCTCCAGCCGGAAATTCCCGCCGAACAGCCCTCAGAGAGCGCCCAAGGCACCGAGGCCCCAAGGTCCAGGCCCAAGCGATGGCGCTCGGGGGCTCCATGTTCGTGATCTGCCCCAGCTTTCGTCCCCAGCCTGGCCAGAGTCACATGAGGTGTGGGCCAAAATTGAACCAGGGGACCGCAGGTTTTAGTTCATGTCTCCATTTTTCAGGGTTCCTATTTTGGGTACCCATTTTGGACCCACAAACACATGGCGCAAGCCGCCGGCCGCCAGCCCCCAGCACTGCGCAATCAGTGCATGGCATGTGCTTCATGGTGGCATGTGCCAGTCCCGTCGCTTCGAGAAGCCTCCCATGTCCGACGTCTTCACCGTCCACAGCGAGATGCCATCCTTCGACCTCGGCAGTCCCTTCCGGCAGGACGAACAATAACCTTCATGGCCTGACCCATTTGCCGGTGCGACCTTTTCACCTCTGGACCTGGCAACTGATCTCCGCGTGCTTTGAAAGGAGGCCTGATAGCGATTGCCCTCTAGGGTGCCAAAATTATGGGACCCTAAAAATGTAGCTTCTCTTTTTGGTTTCCATGACCAAGGTGAGACTGGCACCCTTTAAAACCCGCGGATTCGCGTCAATCCGGGGCCACCCTGCCCTGTGAAGAGCGTCCCAGTGCTCGAGTCGTAGTCCATGGCAGTGACTGGATTGCTCGAAGGGGCGCCTCGTGTCTCTCGGAAATGCAAGGACATCTTTATGGGGGCCATTAAAATGGACCAAGATAGGAAAACCAAAAGGTCAAAAGGTCAATTTCGCTTTGGTCAACTGAGATCTTTGGTGCCCTAAGGCCCTAAGGGTTTCGATTTCATTTCACGTGCTGTCCCGGTTCGGTTGGGGGTCATGACCCTTGGAGTGGGTACCCTGGGTGCGGTTTCACCGGGAACCGCAGCGGGGGGGCCCCAAATTGGGGAGGCAACCGGGGTTTCCCTGTAGGCTCGGGTAGTTTGGAGGATGTCAGCAAGAAAGGACCCCCAAAAATCAAATATGCAGAAGAAGAACATCAGAAGCAATTGATTCAACGTGCACACCTTGCCGGCTGAGAGTTTTGAGCACTTGGAACTTGGATCCCAAAGATCCCCAAAGATATATGAGCCACGGTCAAAATGTGTTGCTTCCCCATGTGGATAGGGGGAAACAGAGTACGTCGCATGTGTTAATTCTGTGGGAAAAGGAGTGGGTCGCCTATGTCCGACCAGCAACGTTGACCGAAGCTCATGGGTGTGAACTCCAAAAGGGCGCCCTTTGACATCGAACTCGGTCGGGGCTCATGTCCACCAATCGGGTTTGAGGTGATTCCAGTTTCAAATGACAAATGCAACAACGTAGCCATTGAAGGCGAAGCCATGTTTGCTCTAAGCCGCCCGCCATCTGGCACGGTTGCAATCTTCTGCAGGGGAAGGACCGACGTGTCCCACACCTTGAAAGGGCGATCCAACCGTGAAATCCTACCTGTTGGAAACAAGAACGCCTGACAAACAACACCATTGATCTTGAAGTCTTGCCTTCCGCTGCATCCTTGAACAGCCCTTGCAAGCTTGCGCTGTGGCTACAGGCTTTCCTTCATTCTGGAGCAGGGAAGCCCAACCAGGCTTGCGCTAGAACAGGATTCCATTCAGCAAGCTGAGCGCCCCACAACGACAAGCCCGTTCTTCAAAGAGGTGAAGAGTCGTCGCTGCTCCTGCCACCATTTTTGGAACTGAAGTTGTCTGCAGATTTTGTGAAGCTTACACTCCGAATGATCTGGCAGGCTGTCGACTTTCGACAAGCAAACAACTGTGCCACCCTGCAACCAAGCGCCACTATTCTTCACCGCTCGCCGAGGATGAGAGCAGTTCAGTTGGAAGCAGCCTGCTATTTCCCTGCGCTCTCCTCAAGCCTACAGCAGCGCGCTATTGAGCGGCTGCGTTTTCGGGCGGGATGCCTTTGTCCTGAGGTGGTGGTAGCTGTTTCTTTTCCTGAAGGCCTTTAAGGGCCAGCCCGAAATGCATGCAACAACCGCTGCTGCGCAAGCAGCTCACGGCGACTTCGGATACCAGCTCTTTCGCCTGAGCCGGATCTCTGGGATCGTCCGGCGATAACGCGCGTTCCACAAGCTCTTGGCCGACGCAAAACGTTGCCAATTTTCGCCGCAGCCTGAACTGCTGTCCACATTTCTGAGCGCAAGATCTGGACGCCGAGGGAGTCTGTGCAAGGAGCAGCCTCAAGATGTGAGGCAGTGAGTTGACGCATGGACGATGGACCTTTCAAAGCAAAGCGGGACACTTTGCGCTGGTTTGACTGCGGCCAAGCTTTGGAAGGCACGAACAAAGAAGCCAAAACAACCGACCAGCCAGCCAGCCAGCCAGCCAGCCAGCCAGCCAGCCAGCCAGCCAGCCAGCCAGCCAGCCAGCCAGCCAGCCAGCCAGCCAGCCAGCCAGCCAGCCAGCCAGCCAGCCAGCCAGCCAGCCAGCCAGCCAGCCAGCCAAACAAACAAACAAACAAACAACTATGCGAGAACACACGCACACACAAAAAGCGCAGAGCGAGAGGGCTTAATAGCGCTTGCTGCCAAGCTGCGAGGAGCACTCCTCTGGTGCTGCCTGCTTCTGCTGCACATCTCCGCTGCCTCGGATCCGAATTCGCCGAAGAGTCACTCCGCACAGCTTGCTGGATGTGCATCCAATGCGGCTTTCCTTATCCTGCCACCAGCTAACATGGAGGTGCACAGACCCCTGGTAGAAAGACTACTTTCCTCTTGGAATGGGCCGGTTTGCACTTCCAAGTTAGTTGGTGGGAGGGTAACCAAGATGAAGGGGGTACCCTCAAAAAAAAAGCCTCAAGGGTATTCCAATTTTGGGGGTCACGTTGAACCAAAGGATGCGTCTTGATTGAGGGTACCATTCTTGAAGGGGCACGAAAGGGAACGCATCCGTGTTTGAGGTTCCTCCATGTTAAGCCCACGTGTTGTCCTTCTGCCAAGAAGGGGGAAACAGGGAAATCTAGCCCGTCCCGATGAATGAGCTTCAATTGGGGGAGCTTGGGTGCACATCATATCGTGCTGTCCCGTGTTGAAACTTCATTGCCCGTTTCTTTGCAGGGGGCCCACTTTCCGGTTGCCTTTCGAGCTGCAAAAGTTGCAGCTTCCAGTGCCAGAGAAGCCAACTTCCCCGGAGCTACATCGACAGCATGCCGCAGACCTTGCGATCCGAAGGAACCGATCTCAGACCAACCCGGTGAAAATCAAGGGAATCATTCTTCCTGTTTTCCTACTGTGGATGGACAAAATCCTGCACCACCTGAAAAAAACCCTGGAATGATTATTCCCTTGTAAATACCAACAAACAATGGTTTAAATGGCATTCCATGGCTTCTTTGGTGGTGCGGGATTTCGGCCATCCACAGTATGACCAAGAAACGGATGTTAGCCCGGCCGCAAAGACATAAATATGGGTTGGGATCGTTCCCCACTTCCTCGAGGGCTTTAACATGTTTTAAATGAACCTCGCCTGCCCTTTGCTTTTGTGCGAGCTCATGACAAGGCCAAGGCCCAAGCGAAGAGCCTGTCGATGCAGCCTCACCTCTTGGAACGGCCCAGGTCCGCGTGCACATGACACAAATGGTAAACATGCTACGTTCAGGTTTAGAGAGTGCAGTTCTTTTTGCTGCTGGCTAGGCTAGGGTGTTCTTATCTGTAGTCCGGGCAACGCGTTGCAACACATTGAGACACTGCTGTTGCTGTTGCCTTCAGACTGACCTTGGCCTTCATGCCGCCCGCCTGTGGTGCCTCTCTCCCTTCGAGCGTTAGCCTGGTCAGACATCACCACAGAGGCGCACGCAACGCTCGGCCCTCTGCCTGGTTCAGCGCCCCATCGGTCTCGGATCGGTTTTCTGATGCACTCGACGCCAAAAGGATGGATCTGAGAGCGGTACTTGGGGTATGGTGACATGACCGTGGGCATCCTGTCGTGCCATGTGGGTAATGGGTCAAAATTAAACCACCAGGATATGGACCGCAGGTTTGAGTCCTTGTTTCCATTTACCAGGGTTCCATTTTGGGTACATATTTTTGACCCACAGCCATGTCCTTCTCACTGCCCCAACATACGAAGCTCCCAGCCATGATTTCCTCCCCATGCCAATGCTTACAGCCCCGTTCCTCCGTGGCCAAGGTCACAGAGAAGCTTGAAGTTGGGTCCTTCTGGGTCTTCAGCTGCAGTGCGCTCCTTATGGGGCCACGGTTGAGCGAATCGAGAAAATGTGAATTTCTGGGTTCCAATCCTGGGCATCACAAATTTCACACATCGACCCCTCAACAAAGCCGTTCCACACACACACACACACTACAAACTTCGCCCGAATCACCCTTCAGACCCTTGCGGCCGGGGCCCGCACAGCGCACACCCTGCGATGTCCTCCTCACACTCATCTGCAGGCAAGGAGGCCTCGACCTAGCGGTCGTCACGGGCACATGTGTCAATCAAATGCAAATGGACCTTATTAATAGATTGATTCATTGCTTGGCATTGCTTAGATGATCTTAGATGATTGATTAACTGACTACTTGGTTGGTTGGTTGCTTGCTTGCTTGCTCGCTCGCTTGCTCGCTTGGTTGGTTGCTTGATTGATTGCTAGCTGACTGATTGCTTGATTGCTTGATTGATTGATGGATGGATGGATGGAAGGAATGATGGGTGGATGGACGGACGGATGGTCTAGGATGCCTGAGGTACCAATCGCAATGCGCACGCCTCAGCTGCTGTCACCAAGGACGCCAAAGCGCAAAGGGCCGTCCAGTGGCGCATGGCGCGCAGAACGCTTTTGGCAGTCCAGCTCGTGGGATTGAGCCAAAATGGGCCTCTGACAGCGCCAGTTGCTCGTTTTTTCTTGGGAACGGGGAATTTGTGCATTACCCCTTTGCCCAGAGCTACAAAGCCAGTGATCGTGGACACGCACCACGTAGGCATGGAATGCCATGCGAGATGGATTCAATCTTGGCCAGTTCAGGTGGTTTTGGGATCCCCAAGAGGCGCCGCATGGACTTTACCTGGCCCCCATCCTGACAGTGGAACATCTGCGTTGGAGGCGCCGGCGCTTGCACCTGAGACTCGTCCACGTGTTTCAGCACGGCGCGGTGGGTTCGCGGGCCTCGCATTGAATCATCTGCCGCTTCAGGTCAAAGACAATGATGGCCTGGCACAAGGCGCCAGTAAGGCGCTAGCAAGGTATGGAGGTGTTAAGGCGTTGGTGTGCGCGGAGGGCCGTGCCTTGTCGCTGCTCGCGGAGAACAGCCACTGCTCCGTCTCATCTAACGCCAGGGCGACCACCTCGCACGCGTTGTTTTTTTCTCCGTGACTTCGGCTGAGATTCGCCGGCTGGGGCTGCAGCTCCGGCGGTGTGCCGCACCAACGGCAGCACCTCCCGTTGTCACTAGGAGCGCTGTGGGGTCTCGCGTCTCGCGCCGTCTCTCTGGGTGCGGGGCTTGGCCAGCGCCGCCAGTCGCACCACGCTCGCTTTTCATGGGGAGCACGCCTTGCTCACATGACAGCCAATGGCAGCCAACGGGTTGGCTTCTTTGAGGGCACCTTGTTTGTGGGAAGGCCGGAGGAAAGCCGGCATTTTGGGCGCCCCCCCCTTTTTCTCACATCTCATATGCTCCCAAATGGGCCATGAAGCTGTGCCCCGGGCCAATGGTGCCATCACTCAAGCCAGCGAGACACGACGCCTGGCTTGCCATTTCCTTGATTTCCCTGGACTTAACCGCCAGGGTATCCCGGAAGTCAAGCAGCCCGGAACTTCCCACATTCCAACTGAAGACATCCCCCACAAAAGGAACCTTCTTTATGGGTGCACTCGTGTTACCTGGTGAGCTCATAGCCGATCATCGGATGTGCAGTTGCAGGTCACATGCCTTGTCCCTGCAGTTAGCCATCAGCACGCAAGTGATGAGCGCTGTGAATCGGTTCCTGCCAAAGTGGAGGAAGCTTGACATCAGCCACGTATGGATTGTTTCCAATGCCGACTTTGGATCATGGACAAGGGGCACCAAACATTGAAAGGAGAGCAGCGTTCCACCCGTTTCAACAAGGTGCCAAATGTTGAAATCTGCAGCAAGAAAAGTCAATCAAAGCAGAAGGTAGGGGAACCATCGACATACAGCCTCTCGGCCAATCCCCAAAATCTTGCACGATTTTATTCGCTTGTTCCTTGCGCCAATCCCACCCTTGCAACTTGTCCTGGAGTTTGGTGACTGGTTACCACAAATTGCTTTATAGCCATCATATGCAAGTTGCTTAGGGGCATAACGGGCGTAAGGGGCGCAGCGTCAGGGGAAAGGCTTCCTGAGCAAACCCCATGTGATAATTCTGATTTGCTTGCCTTTCCAGTCCTACTCTCAAGCTGAGAACCAAACAATTCGCTGTGTCCCAAATGCCATGATGAAGCTTGCCTGCATATCCCATTACGTAACCCTAGGAAACTCGCTCAGCATTGGCAACCGAAAAGTGAGGTGATGTTTGTTTCACTGCCCTAAAGCTGAAATGTAGGGACTCCTGGCAACTGATTGCACCACTCCGGCACTGATGGCACATGCAAAGCTGATGAACATCTCTTGTGAAATCTGAGGGCGTGGCATGCCTTGCATGTGGAACTTCAGTTCAGCTGGCGACTGCTGCCACCTGGGCCAAAGGGCCGAAGTGGCCGTGGTTGTCAAAACCAATGGGATACCATTTTGGGGTAGGTGAACTCACCACCCATTTTAGAACCTATTTTAGTGGGGATTGGGATGTTCACTGGGGGTACGGGATTTTGACCCATGGCCAAGTCAGCCGAAGGGCCGAAGTCAGGGCCGAAGAGTCAGGCACTCTCAACTTTGGGTCAGCTCACTTGGCGTACAAGCTTTTTGTTTGTCCGGTCTGCTCCTTGCCCTCGCAATGCGGGGTCTGACAACTCAGCCTGCCAAACAACTTATGCTCTTTGGTCTGGCCGCAAAACTGAGGCACGCAGAACACTTCAGACAGCCCTGCCAGCAAGCTTTTGAGACAGGAAGGCTATGTGAGAACAAAGGTCCAATGATAGAATGCCATGGCCTTCCCGCACAAACTTCTCCCTTGCAAAGGGCTGCGACAAATAAATTCGTGCTACATCCAGCTACTGTTCCTGGAACGCGGCGATCAGTTGCTTGCGGTGCTCTTCATGCAACTTCCCCAGCTTCTCCTGGAAAGGCGGCGACCTGAATCCGATTTGGCTGCCATGCTCGGCACCAAAATCCGAAGGCCAGGACTGGTGGTGAAAGGCCATTGCAGAGTGGTACACCTCGCGCTTCTCCCCCAGCTCACCTTTGTCTGAGTCACCCGAGCCCAGTCGCCCTTTGAAAAGCCGAAGCACTGTGTGCCCGCAGGACCTCCTCCTCGGCTGCTTGCGACAGAAGCGCGACTGCGGAAGCCAGCTCCTGGCACTGGGCCCAGGCAGAACTCCAAACTGCGATGCCTTGATTTCAACCGTCCTGCTTTGCAAAGCGCTTGCCTGGGCAGCAAGAACCAGAATCATTGGGATGCATGCCACGTCATTTGCCAAGCGGCTGCGCGTCTGGGCTGCTAACTTGCGAGCCTTCTCGATTTTCCTTCGAACGCGCAGTGGCGCAGTGACCCACCGCTGTTCTGACACATAAGATAGACGCAAACGCCAAACACATTGCAAGCGTCAAGTCATGGATCTCCCCGTGCAGTTTCAACCTCGGGTCGAACTCCGAAACGCCTTTTTTCGGTTCATCGGGAGGCGAGCTGGGTTTCGGACAGTCGCTCCTGCGAGAGCTCAGCAGGCAACTCTATGCCAGGCAGCATGGGAGGAACGCCTCACATCCGAATGTATCTCAAAGGGGGACCTCTGAAATGGCTGATGTCATTTCGGCCTCCCTTTGAACCAACCCCAACCCCAACAAGGGTACCCTCCAAAAAGACACGCCCAAATCAACAGCCCTCAAGTGCTGCCAGCCGTCCCTTGCCGCATTCGGGCGCTCTGCACGCCTCCAAGCGCGTCCTTCATCATCTGCCTGACGCCTTCCTCAAAGGAGGTTTGGCGACTCAGATTTCCAGAGCAAGTCAGGAGCAGTGGAGTCTCTGAGTGCCGCCAGGGCTCTGCATGCATTCTGACCACCTCGGCACTTTCTTCTGTGATGGTCGCCAGGGTGTCAGAGCTGCACCCAAAACTTGCAAGAACCTCCGCCTGCCAACAGCAAAAATGCCGTCGGAAAGAAATGGGACAAGTATGAAACTTCACGAAGGTGAGGTGCTTGGAACACACGGTTGCTGTCTGCTGCCCTGCTAAAAGTTTGAATTTTAGTGGTTTAATGGAAAACCCATTCGTTGGCAAAAAGTGAAAGTCCTCACATCCAAGCGAAATGCAACAAATAATTGATATCACAAGAGTCGCTTCGTAATCCATGCGCACAAGCCTTTTGGCCCCCCGATGTGCAAGTGTGACTTTGCCCCCAACCTTACGAACAACTTGATGCTTGTTGCGAAGTCCATTCCACAGACGCCAGTTTCCCAAAGAACCCTTCCTGAACCTTCTCGAATCTCTCCGAGATGCGACCTGACCGCAGAATGCCGCATGGATCAGACCGGTGCATCATGGCGATGGCAACTGAGCGGCCAGCACTCTTGCGCCAGCTCTTGTCCTGTTGAGTTGAAAGTCTCAGCAAGAAATGCGGCACGCCCGCCGAGTAATAACCGGACGATTGCTGCAAAGGCAGCAAAACAACAGCCCACGAGCGAGTAACGCTGCTTCTGCGTGGCTCGAAGTGCGTTTGGCGAGGGATGTCATGCGCCGAACCTCACTTTGAAAACTTGGGCGCTCCAATCAAAACATGGGTTGGCGGCCGAAAGTGGGTTCTTGTCTGCGTGTTTCGTGCTGCTTCTGGTGCTGGTGCTGGCGTCTCTTCTATAATAGCTCTTAAAGAAAGAGCAAAATGGCATGTGCTACATGATGATCTATGTCATGCAATCCTAGATCCACTGCAGCATTTCTTAGAACTATCCCTGTTGGCCCACCGATTGCAAGCATTCAGAAACAGAGAAGGAAAAAGATAAACACACCCAAATGTGTAATAAAAATGGATTGGAGAGATATGTAACAAGCCACCTAGATATGTTTGTACCAGTCGGAAAAGATATGAAAGACTGCCACTCCCGTAAAACAAGCTGCTGCATCACTTTCTAAACCTACGGTGTTCCCGAACGAAGGGACATAGATGACATGACATCAGAAACTGCCAGCCCAAGGTCCATTTCAGCAGCTGCTAAGGGTTTACCATGGCTTTGCCGCATACGCCGCATTGCCCATATCCATTTGGTATCATGAGAGCCGTCAGCCACGCTGCGAATCAAGGCTCGGAGCTGGGTATCATCCACTTGGATGCCCTGCGCTTCCAGCTGCTGCCGCACATCCTGGACACCAACGTGGCCGTGGGTGTCAAAAATAGGGTAACCCCCAAATGGGTTGCCCTAGTAAGTGGACACATGGACCAAAACCTGAGGTCCCCTGGTGATTTCATTTTGACCCATACCCACATAGCAGTCACAGGATGTTGAACCGCTCAAAAAGCCAATGCCCAAGACATGTTTCATGGATTTTGTGTTTCGCCCGCTCCATTGCTCCAAAACGGGCGGGGGGGGGGGGGGGGGTTGGCAACGTCATGCGGCTCGCGCCGCAACTTGGCCTTGGCGATGGCAGCCACGTCCCTGGCGATCTGGAAGAGGCGGAGCCGCAACTCTTTCAGGACCTTCTCCAACAGCTCCTCGGCGACCCCGGACACGTGATTGGCGAAAGGCGTGGGAAAATGAGCTGCGGAGCCCAAAATGCGTTGCCGCTTTTGCCCCTGGCATCGTGAAATGCTCCGGCCCATGCCAATCTCATGCAGGACTTCTCGAATTCTTTTGAGGGCACTTGCAGTTCAGCAGTGTCATCTAATTTGGGACCCACTAATTACCAGTACTTACCACTTTGGCGGAAAGGCGCTTTGAGACCAAAACATGTTGTGCCGTCCTCTTCCTGGCTCTCTGCAAGGCAAAAGCCCCATGCAGCCGCTGCCAGAACTCCCGTGGCCGCCAACAACACGCCCGCCCGGGCCATCCTCAGGTCTGAGACACCATGCGCTTGCCGTCGGGTTGGTGATCATCTCTTCGGCCGTTCGGAGGGAAAAACCAAAAAACAAAAACGAACAAAAAGAAACCCGGGGGGGGGAGGCAGAGATGGATCTGAGATGGGTGGAACTCAGCTAACCTCTACCGCTCTTTGCGGCAGGGGCTCGTGGCCGAGATCTCTGACTTAGTTCAGTGCCAAGCGTCCGCGACCAGCCTGCGTCATTGCCGCTGACGTAGTCTTGGAACCTCAAGACTAACTCCCCGATTCTGATTCCATCCCAATGCCGGCCATGGTTTGCCAAAGAGTGGCTCAGCCCAAGCACAGCTGAGGCGGCAGCATCTCGGCCGGCTGTCACGGAGGCTCGAGCCCAAAAGCGCCCCGAGACCATACCGTTTCAAGGAACGCACGCGGAACGCGCGGAGAATTGATCTGATTGAGGCCAGGACAGCGAGAGCTGGGCACTGGGCAGGTTCGGCGCCTTCTTCTCCCAGGGCATCTTGATGTTCCTGGCGAAGCCAGAACTTGGGTGCTGTTGACCCCTGTGCAAAAAGTTTAACTTTTTGTGGGTTTCTTGATTTCCCAAAAAGTTCAAGTCTAAAGATCCAACCCAATATCAGTAGAGAGAAGTAACTTTTGGGACATCCCATCTGAAGCTTCGCCGGCCGCGCGTGATTTTGGTGTCCATGCCTGCGATGTGCGAACTGTCCGAAACCCGAAACCCGGGATTCGGCCCCTTGTGAGGCGAGAACGGGAGGCCCACGAGAAATCGCTAGAGCCCAGCAGGAGCAGCCCCTGCACCTGCGAAACCAAACTCCGGCGGCAGGAAGGCGCTCAGAAGGCCTCCCATGAGGCAGCGGCCGGGTCGTACTCGAAGTGGGCGATGCCAAAGGAAGCCTCTTGTACTTCGGCCGACTGGACCTGGGCTTCGATGGGTGGCAAAATTCCCCTATGCGCGGGCTGAGGAGACTGCCGGCTCCGAAGCATCTGCTTGAGACAAATGTGGCACCTGAGCTGGTCAAAATAGGAAAGGTGACGGGCGTGCAGTCTGCGCAGGGGGCCGTGCACGCTGCCTCAGCAGAAGGAAGTCTTGGACTTCCCGGCAATTTGCGGCATCACGCCTAAGGACAGACTTGCTTGCATCTGGACCTGGACCTCCTACCACTACCCCCCACCACAAAGTCAAGGAGATGCTGCAAGTACTGACCGGCCTTCTGCAAAGTTCTTTGATGAAGACGTTCAGCCCGTTTTTCCTTGCTTCCAGGTATTCTGGTGCAAACCTCGGAAGTGGCAACTCTGCAAACTTGCTGAACTTGGACGTACTGACATGGAGGGGCCCTGGCTGTCTTACCATTGACCTGGGCTGGCGCAGGTGGGAAGACGTGACCACGGCGCACCGTGCTGAGGTTCAGGCTTTTGAGGAATGGCAGGCACTGATGCAAGCTTCTTCTTGAGAATCTGACCGCGCCATACCACGCGAGCAAACGCAAAGCCGCATGAACACGTCAAGACACGTGATGCAAAGCCACGCGTCGGCGCTGAGGAAGCGGCATCTGCTAAAGCTGCGAATTCATTGTACCGCCTGGTTACTGTCCAAGACCTCATTTCCAGACTTGCGAAGCTGTCCTTTGGCTGCCCCTCACATTAACCAGTTGCTGCACTGTCTCTGTGGACAAGCCCAGGGCTGACCATCAAAGAACACGCGTACGATGTAGTCCTCGCACAAGTCACGACACTGGCGATCACATGGGCGCAGCTCTAATCGCAAACTGGGCAGCCGACAACATGTTGGCCGGTTTTCACCAAGGAAACTCTTGCTTTGACAGCCTGCCATGCTTCTTTTCTGGCAAGCACGCGTGAGAAAAAGCAAGCACCATGGCACCAAGCAGGCCAAGGGCAACGTCCAAGCCCTTGCTGAGGACATCCTGCCCACTTCCAGCATCGACGACTTCGAAGCCTTGAATCTCCACGGTGCCAAGGAATCTCACCTACTACCTCTGAGAGCCGTGCGCTCCACCGAAGCGGTGACTGGCACCTGTGCCGTCTGAAAGGCTCACGGGTCGCGAGTCAATTTTCTGACGCCTTCAATTTAGTGGGTCAAAAATAGGGAAACTCCCAACTGGAACCCTAGTAAGTGGAAACATGGACCAAAACCTGAGGTCCCCTGGTGGCTTAATTTTGACCCATACCCATATCAATGTCAAGTGCACTGAGGCCCCTCTCCCCATCCCTCTCCTCTCTCTCTCTCGGCGTGGTTGCCTCACGGCCGACCTTGCGGACTTTGGCCATGATGCCTGAGGCGCCGCCCGGCAGAACAAGCAAAACCAAGATGGCTTCAGACTGCCGAGATTCGCACCCCCGGCAGCATCCAAGTCCCTTCTGAGCCAAGTGCCGGTAAATCAGTTCCATCATGCCAGTGCATCTCAAGACCCCACCAAGCAACCGAACAGAACGCCGCATGCACGCATCAACGAGCTCCGGTGCAAAGACAAAGTGTGACCACATGAATCGCGTTTTAAAGCCTAGCTGTAGCCTGGCCAAATCGATGTTCAGGCACGCGTTTGCGTCCCGCGGGCGGCCCGCTGATCCATTAACCGGCTTTCACCTGCTTTCAGCTGCACGCAGATCCCTTTTCTGGGGGCTTCGGGCGCCTGGACGCGCCTGGACGCGCCTGGACGCGCCTGGCATCCATCAGTGCCCTGAGCTGCGACTCGTTCGTTACATATCCCGGTCCCATCCGGTCCCTCCCCAATTCGAGCAAGCGGCCGAGTTCAGGCCGGAGGAACAGCAGCTGCAGTGGCCTTTGCTGCATCAACTGGAAGAAGTCCTCGGCCTGAAGACAAAGTACGCCATACCCAAATTGCTCACGTTGAGTCAACGCGCGTGGAGTCACATTTGACTTCACCGCATGGCCGCGTCGACGTGTGCACGCGCCAAGTCACATCAGCGCTCGTGAAGTCACATCATGCACCATGAGTTTCGTGCTTCAAACATGCAGCGCTTCTTGGCAGCACGTACATGTCGCTGCCACAGGTGCGACAGAGATGGCAAAAACGTATTGAACACAGCCCTGCCGTTGTGAAGCGGCGGGCGCTTCCGCATCGCGGTCAGCGGCACGTCACGCAAAAAGATCAAACGACCAGCTCGTGCTGCTGAACATGACCTTTCCTAACCCCAAGAAGGCACTCTCTGAGACCAGGCAACCAAAGAACCTGTTTTGCACACGCTTGTCTCTCACCGAACCCTTTCATCCTGCTCATCACTGATACTGCGCGCCGTGCGTGCAACGATCAAGCCCCTACGACCATGAAGCACTCGGCAAATCAAATTAAGTTTCAAGATGCTTTTGCGCGAAGCGGTTTCATCCAAGCGTTGGTGGCAGCATCTGGCATATCTCTTCACACTAACATCGGCACGAGTCAGCGCCTCCGCAAGCCTCCCCAAAGCTACAGCAGCTGCAACGCAAGTGAAAGGGTCACCGCGACTGGCCGAGAAACACCGCAGGCACCGTGAAGCACGACCGTGAACAATGATTTCATCGTGCAAAGCCAGCCCACGTGCGCTGGCAGCGTGCTGGAATCGCTGGAATGAGGCATGGACATGCAAAATCAAAGGGCTCAACCTCAACGCCTTGGCGGTATGAAGTGGGCGATGGTGACACGTGCCATGGCATTCAGAAAGCAAACGGTGCTGCGAGTGCTGCGTTGGCACCCTCATGCAATACAAAACACCACCCCAATCACCAGTCTACTTTCTTCAACTGTGAGTTGAGGGAAGCCTTTCGTTCGCATACCGCGATTGCACTGACACCCGTGCCTCAATGCTGCCAGTATGCTGGCCATTAACGCACAGAAGGCGGCTGCCCTGACCATGTGAAAAGCGGCTCGGAAGGCATTCCCCCCATGTCCCTTCCCTCCAGACCCCAAGAGGACAGCCAAAATGATTGAAAACCGACCCCTTCATTTCCTCACAGGCAACCCCGGACAAGGGTTCTCAAAACTAGGGTACCCCAATAAATGGCTTTCCCTTTGCCAGCCAAAAGGGATGGTAGAATCGACAAGGGGACCGCGAGACGAAACCCGACCTAGAGTGAGAAACAAATTGAGCTACTTTGGCGTTCGATTCGCCAATAAATTAGCAAGTTGTTGGCAACATGGGGTATCTTTCCACTTCTAGTCCCCCGTGAATGTGGGGACTCAACCTTGTTAGCCGGAAATGATCCCCAGTGATTCACCTGGCGAATCAAAGATCCAAGTTACCTCCAAGCCTTCGGCAGTCTCAGAGCCTCAGCTGGGGTGCCCGGGGTGATCTTCTCCACCACCAAATGCCCCGCAGGCGGCAGAATCTTGAAGGCGATGCCTCGGGATCGGATCGATGGACTTGGCGCGTTTTTCTTTGAAATCTTGGGCTGGGGGCTTGGGGGGTATTCTCAAAAAGGGATTGGTCGGCATGAAGAAAGCCCACAGGAAACCATCCATGTCTTGTGTGGGCCCAAACCTTGAAGACACGTTTCCAGAAATGTTTTTTCTCTGATGTGCGTGTACTTGGGGAAAACAAACAGGATCCATTGAGACAATCCTCCCCTTTGGCGAAACCAGCTCGCCCCGAGAGGCGAAAAAGCTTCCGCTTGAGATTTGGCCATGGGTCAACATCCCGGTTATCCCCCAGTGGACATCCCAATCTTAACTAATATAGGTTCTAAAATGGGTGGTGCACCTACCAACAAAAATGGGATCCCATTGCTTTTAACAACCACGGCCATTTCCGAGCCGCCGATCTTCTCCTCCTGCTGGCCCACCTGAAACTCCACCACATCCGTGCCGTGGCCGTAGCCCGCCAGCCGCGCCGGCTCCAGCAGATGCTCGGGCAGCGGGACGGGGCGAATCACGCTGCCGCGCTTCTGGCGCACCATGCCCCAGTTCTCCGGCATGGGCACGTCATCCGAATCGGAGTCTGACTCGATGCCCTTGGTCTGCGCGGGTGAAGTTGCGGTCTCAACACTTGTCACAGGCTCAATGGCCGAATCCTGCGTCTCGACTTGCTCTTTCAGCAACTCTTCGGCAGGCCCTGGGACAGTCTCGACAAGGATTGGCTCGACGGTGCCGCTTGCTTCAACACTGGCGCAGTCAACTGCATACACCTCCAAAGCTGCATCTGCTTCAACTCTGCTCGCCACATCCATCGCTCCAGAAACCAAAAGTGCTTCTGGGGAAGCCAGCTGTGCCATTGGTGCAAGCGCATCAGCATCTACTGGCCCATGGTTGTTACTAATGTCTGCAACGGGCCGCTCAGAACGCAGTTCACCTTGCCATGGGTGCTCTTGCCCCTCTGCTTGCCTCTCTGCTTCCGCATCTGCAGCTGAAACGGACTCGCACTGCCCACTGACCAGGGCGTCGCGCGTGTCCTCGTCATCTGCAGCGAGGCTAGGCTCCTTTGTGACGGCCTGTGTTGCGGGCAAGGTCTCAACACTTGTCACAGGCTCAATGGCCGAATCCTGCGTCTCGACTTGCTCTTTCAGCAGCTCTTCGGCAGGCCCTGGGACAGTCTCGACAAGGATTGGCTCGACGGTGCCGCTTGCTTCAACACTGGCGCAGTCAACTGCATACACCTCCAAAGCTGCATCTGCTTCAACTCTGCTCGCCACATCCATCGCTCCAGAAACCAAAAGTGCTTCTGGAGAAGCCAGCTGTGCCAGCGGTGCAAGCGCATCAGCATCTACTGGCTCATGGTTGTTACTAATGTCTGCAACGGGCCGCTCAGAACGCAGTTCACCTTGCCATGGGTGCTCTTGCCCCTCTGCTTGCCTATCTGCTTCCGCATCTGCAGCTGAAACGGACTCGCACTGCCCACTGACCAGGGCGTCGCGCGTGTCCTCGTCATCTGCAGCGAGGCTAGGCTCCTTTGTGACGGCCTGTGTTGCGGGCAAGGTCTCAACAGTTTTCCCAGGCTCAATGGCCGAATCCTGCGTCTCAACTTGCTCTTTCAGCAACTCTTCGGCAGGCCCTGGGACAATCTCGACAAGGATTGGCTCGACGGTGCCGCTTGCTTCAACACTGGCACAGTCAACTGCATTCACCTCCAAAGCTGCATCTGTTTCAACTCTGCTCGCCACATCCATCGCTCCAGAAACCAAAAGTGCTTCTGGGGAAGCCAGCTGTGCCATTGGTGCAAGCGCATCAGCATCTACTGGCTCATGGTTGTTACTACTGTCTGCAACGGGCCGCTCAGAACGCAGTTCACCTTGCCATGGGTGCTCTTGCCCCTCTGCTTGCCTCTCTGCTTCCGCATCAGCTGACACGGACTCGCACTGCCCACTGACCAGGGCATCACGCGTGTCCTCGTCATCTGCGGCGAGGCTAGGCTCCTTTGTGACGGCCTGTGTTGCGGGAAAGGTCTCAACACTTGTCACAGGCTCAATGGCCGAATCCTGCGTCTCGACTTGCTCTTTCAGCAACTCTTCGGCAGCCACTTGGACAGCCTCGACAAGGATTGGCTCGACGGTGCCGCTTGCTTCAATACTGGCACAGTCAACTGCATTCACCTCCAAAGCTGCATCTGCTTCAACTCTGCTCGCCACATCCATCGCTCCAGAAACCAAAAGTGCTTCTGGAGAAGCCAGCTGTGCCAGCGGTGCAAGCACATCAGCATCTACTGGCTCATGGTTGTTACTACTGTCTGCAACGGGCCGCTCAGAACGCAGTTCACCTTGCCATGGGTGCTCTTGCCCCTCTGCTTGCCTCTCTGCTTCCGCATCTGCAGCTGACACGGACTCGCACTGCCCACTGACCAGGGCGTCGCGCGTGTCCTCGTCATCTGCGGCGAGGCTAGGCTCCTTTGTGACGGCCTGTGTTGCGGGCAAGGTCTCAACACTTGTCACAGGCTCAATGGCCGAATCCTGCGTCTCGACTTGCTCTTTCAGCAACTCTTCGGCAGCCACTTGGACAGCCTCGACAAGGATTGGCTCGACGGTGCCGCTTGCTTCAATACTGGCACAGTCAACTGCATTCACCTCCAAAGCTGCATCTGCTTCAACTCTGCTCGCCACATCCATCGCTCCAGAAACCAAAAGTGCTTCTGGGGAAGCCAGCTGTGCCAGCGGTGCAAGCGCATCAGCATCTACTGGCTCATGGTTGTTACTACTGTCTGCAATGGGCCGCTCAGAACGCAGTTCACCTTGCCATGGGTGCTCTTGCCCCTCTGCTTGCCTCTCTGCTTCCGCATCTGCAGCTGACACGGACTCGCACTGCCCACTGACCAGGGCGTCGCGCGTGTCCTCGTCATCTGCGGCGAGGCTAGGCTCCTTTGTGACGGCCTGTGTTGCGGGCAAGGTCTCAACACTTGTCACAGGCTCAATGGCCGAATCCTGCGTCTCGACTTGCTCTTTCAGCAACTCTTCGGCAGCCACTTGGACAGCCTCGACAAGGATTGGCTCGACGGTGCCGCTTGCTTCAATACTGGCACAGTCAACTGCAGTCACCTCCAAAGCTGCATCTGCTTCAACTCTGCTCGCCACATCCATTGCTCCAGAAACCAAAAGTGCTTCTGGGGAAGCCAGCTGTGCCATCGGTGCAAGCGCATCAGCATCTACTGGCTCATGGTTGTTACTGTCTGCAACGGGCCGCTCAGAACGCAAATCACGTTGCCATGGGTGCTCTTGCCCCTCTGCTTGCCTCTCTGCTTCCGCATCTGCAGCTGAACCGGACTCGCACTGCCCACTGACCAGGGCGTCGCGCGTGTCCTCCGCATCTGCGGCGAGGCTAGGCTCCTTTGTGACGGCCGGTGTTGCGGGCGATGTCTCAACAGTTTTCCCAGGCTCAGTGGCCATATCCTGCGTCTCGACTTGCTCTTTCAGCAACTCTTCGGCAGCCACTTGGACAGCCTCAACAAGGATTGGCTCGACCGTGCCGCTTGCTTCGTTTATAGGCTTTGCCGCGCTGCCTTCTTCGCCTGGCTCGTAGCATTCATCCTACGCTTCACGGTGCAGAAACTAACATTCACCAGCCCACCTTCAGGCAACGCCTCGCATGTGCTTTCCATGGTCGGGAAGCCCAGTATCCTTGGTGCAGTTGACAAAAAAAGCCTACATAATTCGCTTGGCTGAGCTCGATTCGGAACATCTTCGAGTGCTTCATCCTGGCTGTCCTTGGCTTCGAGCGCTTCATCCTGGCTGTCCTTGGTGCGCATTTGCTGACTTTCTGATATTTTGTCCTCGCAAGTTGCTTCAAACAAACATGGGCTCGCCTCATCGAGCGCCGGCGCATGTCCGCCTCAGGGATTTTTCGCATGCCCTTTGCAGCGCCGATGTGGGCTCGGTGCTGGCAGGCATCCGTCACCCGACAGGTCCAACGACCAGCTCCGGAAAAGGCTGCCAGTCTCCCAGCTCTCCCTCAATGCCTGCGTGAAATTCGCAACTCGCCAAAGGCTGACTCCAGATTAAGAAGCCACTGCTTATAGGGGTGTTGTTGGGTTTCGTCGGGAATCATCACTTTTGCCGTGGAACCCCCCCTTTTTTTCACAAACAGTTTATTCATCCGGGTCAACATTGTAGAGAATCGCGAAAGGGGCTCGCTCGCCTTCCAGGTCTCTTGCAGCGCATCCGACTCGCCGGGACCTCACCCACTTCCCCACTCCCCCGGCCTCAAACACGAGTTCCCCGACTGAGACTCCCACCCACGTCGGAGGCGCTCCGGGGCCTTGGGCGACCACCTCGTTTGCAGAATTCGCTTCTTTTGTTCAATGGGGGGGCTGCCAAAAAAGAAAACACGGGCGGATGGCCTGCGGAGACCCCGAAGTTAAACATGGAGTTCCTGAGCAAGGAAGTTGTGCATAGCTGGGCATAGCTGGACCCGTGCGTTCGAACTTCGGCCTGCCCGGCGATTTGCTTAAAGGAGAGAACTCGCCACGCAGGTGCTTGGCTTCAAACCTCTGCGAGCGCATGCGAGCGCTAGGCTAACAAGTGACTCTGTCGGGTTACGTGCGCTCTCACGCGCTCAGCCGCTCAGCCGCTCGGCTGCTGGCCTGCTTTGCTTCTGCTGCATACGTTTCAGCTCTTTGCTCTGCGCCTTGCCCAAGGCACGGGGAATCAGCTGGCAATAGCTCCGTCGATTCGGAACACCGATGCTTGGCACCACTCCTCCTTCAGCCGACTGCTTGCACCAAAGTCCTCGGGAGGGCTCTCAGAACTATGGGCAACCCTTGTGGCTGTACAAAATCAGACTGCAACTCAGCATGCTTCCGAGCCTTCTTGAGGACGCCCTCGACCGATTTGACGGCGTTCATGCAAGAGCTTACACGGTCATCGCCCATATTTCGGGTAGAGAGCTTTGCAGCATCCAGAATTGCTCTGACACGGGCAATCCGGCTGAAGTCGCCTAAGCTCCAAGAGAGAGGCCCCACAGCTGACTTGGGACCACCTGCCTCCAAACACTTCATCGAGATGTTTCCGACCTGGATCTGGCTCGGAGAGCATACCCAGCATGAAGTCCTGCCGGCGGGTCTTTGTGATGTTGCAACTTGTGGCCAGCACTTGCTAACTGCCATGAGAGATGCAACCAGCTCCCGAGCAGACTCAAAGCTCACCAGAAGATTGTGCTCAGGATTGGCCAACCTGAGTGCATGCATGGCACTTGGGACAGCACTTCGTTTCAGAACCCTGCTAAAAAGATATCCTAACGTTTTTCCGAATGAAAGGCGTCAACCCAGGATTGTCTAGTCCTCTCAAAATGGGAGGCTGCTTTGCTTTGGAAGCCACGCAGGGGGCCACTTTCGCGACCTAAGGACAGATCTCAGCCCCAGGCTTCACCGTGCTACCCCGCGCAGCATTGACCTGCCGCCATGCCACCTGCGAGAAAAGTGGGCAGGACGTGTCTTCCAGCGGCAAAACGTGCGGCCTCCATGACCTGCAGAATGTTGTCCATGGCCTCCGAGGTCCTAGCGAAAAGAAACGGTTCAGCAAGGGACGGCCCTCCTTTGGTGCGGTCCGGGGAGGGTTCAGCAAGCCCCGCTCGCACGGGATGAAGAGGCTCAGTCTCGGCTGCTTTGGAACATATTCACGGCCCACGTTGCCCAGGCCTCAGCTGAATCAGCAAAGAACCGGCGCTCTGGCCAAACTCGGTTGCTTTCTGCTCCCCGGCTTTTGGCAAAAAGTTAAAGTCCTAACATCCAAGCAAAATGCACCAAATAAAACTGTTTCTTGCTTCACCGCTTCTGGGCGAGGCACTGCTGGCACGGGCGCTGGAGCCACTCCGAGCCACCATGGCAGCGCAGGGCGCATGGGCCCCAGCCAGCGTAGCGCCGCATCACGGCACGCAGTGCGCGACTAAGGTCACCGAAGCCAAAAATATGTTTCCCTGGAGCGGGTTGCTGTGATCGCTTTCATAACATGCCGGCATGCTTCTTGCGGCATGCGTCCTTTCTGCCTATCTGCCTCTGCTAAGAGCCCAAGCTGAGCCCAGTGGCACACCACGCATTTTCTCACAGTGACGGGATGGCACCAAGCATGAAATAAACGTATTGCCCCGGGGGCGGCCAAGAGACTACTGAACAGAGCAGTGAAACAAGATGAAACAAGTGCTCTTCTGCTGAATGCACCCTAGCGATCACCCGCTCGCCCTCGCCAAATCTAAGCCGCGCTTGCTTCCGCGTCCGTTCGGCATTGCGCAATTGTTTGTCAAGTCCTCAGCCCACCTGCTTCAGAGCGCTAGCGCAGCTTTGCGCACGGGCCTGCCAAACGATAACCCACTTCAGATTACCCGCCTAGGACGACGTTTTGCGTGCCCGCAAGCTCGTTCTTTGAGCCTTGCACTAGCGCCTGCCACATGATAAGCGCGCCTCCGGAGTGGCGTTGCGCACACGTCTGCCAAAGATATCCAAAGATATTATAAACGCACTCTTCAACCTTGAGGGTTTCTCAAAATGGATTGCGGCTCCTGCTGGTTTCCTTATTCAAAAGAAACCACCCGTTTTGGGGGGACCCCCCCCACACGACAGCTCGCAACACCTCCTGTTTGCAACCTTCCCTAACCCGGGTGAAATGAATGCGGCCGAATGGATGGATGTACGTATCAACACCCGCAGGACATCAGCCAAGGGCCCAGAAAGGAGTTGCAAGGTTGCTGAGTTGTACCCCGAAAACAGGGTTCGGACCAAAGGCTCCGACATGGTCTTCTCCAGGGAATCCCTTCAATTGCCTAGACCGTCAAGCAAACGCACTTCCCAAAACCACAGACTTCATGGGAATGGGGGAATCCCTCCACTTTCAAGTAACCCAAATATGGATGCTGATGTGGCTTGTATTATGGCAAGAAGGTTGCGGGACTTTTTGGGGTTTTCAATTTCGTGAACCACCCGACAAAAGCTGCGCACCACGCATTTTGCAGCTCACTTTCGCTCCCGACTTTGGCTTCACCAAAATACAACGTGCTGATTTGCCTTCAGGTCTAGCGCACGCTTCAGAGGCTCGGTTGCAGCAGGCGCCAGTGTGCATTTTGTGGAAAGGTCAATGACCTAAGTGGTGCCCAAGTCACCGCAGGTCATTTCAGAATGCGGTTGGCAGCCAATTCAATTGAAGGGAGTGAGCAGGTCGGCGTGACGTCCAGCTGCAGCACATCATAACCAATGACACTAGCAAAAGGTTTCAACTTGACGCCAGCACTTAAGCTGTGCGTCATCGCCTAGATGCCCTGCCAATGAGTCGTCGTCCAAAGTCCCTGCATGTTCCTGCTGACCATCCCCAACACCTAGTGTGCGTGTGTGATATGAAAAAGCAAATCGCTCAAAACGCTTTCCATGGAAAGGGGCGGAATGAGGAGTCAGGGCAATGGCAACCCAGGCCTTTCGCATGAAAGAACAGCAAACAGCAAACGCTTAAAATTCAGGCTTTCCTTTTGCTGCACTGCAAAACCAGCCTGAAACAAAAACATAACCAGGCACACTCACCCACACACCGCCCGCCCTCCCGCGCGCCTGGACGCCCACACGCCTACACGCGCACAGGGGCACACGCGCACGGGCGCACACACACACACACACAAACACAAACACAAACACACACACAAACACACACACACACACCAACACACAAACACACACACCAACACACAAACACACACACAAACCAACACACAAACACAAACACACAAACACAAACACACAAACACAAACACACAAACACAAACACACAAACACAAACACACAAACACAAACACACAAACACACAAACACACAAACACAAACACACAAACACACAAACACACAAACACACAAACACAAACACAAACACAAAAACAAACACACAAACACACAAACACACAAACACA